>SNQJ01S0007870.1:191532-205452 GCA_010110895.2 Picea sitchensis | reverse complement strand
TAATGGAAGATCTAAATCTCCCATAAATTTTTTAAAGGTATGTTGGAGATGTGGAAAGGAATGACACTACAAGAATCAATGTAGATCCAAAAGTGTTGAGAGAGGGAAGGGATCTGAAGATGCTCTTTCTATAGAAGAAAAAAAATTACGGAAGAAGGGGGGGATGTGTACTTGTCTTCTTCAAGTACACATGCAGATCATGAGGCATGGTTTCTTGACTCAAGAACATCCTTTCATATGAATCCCCACAGGGAGTAGTTATGTGAATATGAAAGGTACGATGGAGGTGATTTTTTCCTGGGTGATTACTCAATAGCCAAAATCATAGGATGAGGAAAAGTCAAGTTTAAGCTCCTGGATGGAAGGATTAGAAAAATCCTTGGTGTTTTTCAAATCCCAAGATTGGACATAAATTTGATCCATTTAAGTAAAATGGATGTTGCAGGGATAAAAATAGTGTTTTATCAGTTGGAAGAAGTTGCAAACAATCATCAGTCAGTATAAAAATACATTTCATTTCCAAGGCAGGAATATCTATGCTCGGAATATGAGATGAATCAAAGCATGGCCACCGACCAATACACTGTGGATCCATGAAAATATCTGCTAAGGATATGGCCACCAGATATACAAGGTGGATCCATACCTCCATGAAATGAACTGATCGCAACCACGAAAAATACATAGTGGAGCCACGAGATGACAAAACATAGCCATGAATCAATACAATGTGGATCTATGTGATAGTATATATATCAATAAGATTTCCAGCATGGTGATTGTACTAAAATCTTTTACATGCTCAAATGATGTCCATCAAAGCCCGAGAAAATAACATAATAGAGTGAGCACCCAACCCAGGGTATTTGTCCCAATCCCGATGCAGTATAGATCTATCCATGTGAATAGATGATTTTATGTTGAACATGGTAGAAACCACTTGATTACCGGTCATTGAGGTAAATCGTTAACAAGTGCGAGGGAAATCACCAATGATGACAATGACTCCCAAGGTACCCTAGTACATTCCAATGAATGTGAATAAATGAGTTGAGGTCGAACATTCGTGGAATCATTTGATCATAGATCAATGATGTAAACCTTCTATTGAAAGCAAGGAGGCCTACCATTGAGTCATACAGGTCCCCAGATACTAACTGGTTTCTAATTCTAATTCCCAGATAATGTGTTGAAGTCAACAGGAACAGACTCATGGAAGGAGGGACATGATGTATCCCCCATCATCAACATGAAAATGACACAAGAAAGTGATGTGAGATGGTGGATCATATGAGTATGGAATGACATAGGAAATGAAAATTGGTAATATTGTGGATGGATGGTTTGAAGTGAAACTTCCCTTAAACATGATGAGGCACAACAACTGACTTGGCATCATTTGACTCGACGAGTACCATGAACATAATGTGATGGAAATAGGAGCACTCTTTGACTAGAATGAAAAAGTATAGCGACATATGGAATTGGTATGAATCAGAGACAATAATATCACCCAACTGTAAGACGAGACACAAACAAGTGCCATGTTCAAGGGTGATAACAACAACTTCCATAAAGGACTCCAAAACACTTGACCCACTTCCTTCAATTTTTCCCCCATCCGAATAGATGAGTACATCTTTCTTTTTTAACGAGCTTGAGGAGGATAACATTTTCTCGATATAGATCATCCTTTGTATTAATCTCTTGACATATGTTTAACGAACCTAAGGAAGGAGGGTTTTGGTCTCGTATGGGTCCTGGAGATTGGACTCACAAAGGTCCTTCGATGCATAGTTTTATGATCCCAACAAAGGTAAACTTGGTGGTTTTTCACATTTAGAGAGTCTAAAAATAACTTGAAGATGACTCCAGGGATGACCTTTTTGTAAATTTAGTCTCCCAAGCCCGAAAAAAGTGTAAAACATTACAGGGGATAACTCTTCTAATCATGCTTGATTAGAGTAATCATTTTTCATAATTAGTCTTGCGAGGCCAAAAAAGAGATAAGCTACCATTTGAAAGATTCCCTTTAAAACCTTTTAACAAGTGTGAAAGGAAACAATCTCACTCGACAATCTTTTCATGTTTAGGGAGTCTAAAAAGAGCTTAAAGGAGACTCCAAAGAGTTTATTTTTAATATAGCTTTTACGAGTACGAAAAAGATATAAAATTGTACTCTGTAACCTATTCTCATGTTTTAATGAGCACAAGAAAGAACAAATACTGAGATCGGTAACTTATTCTTATGTATTTACGAGCACGAGAAAGAACAAAGACTAAGCTTGTTCTAGAAAATACTACTACGTTACAATGGGAACGACCCTCGAGAGAGGATCACTGCTAGCAGTGTGTCTCTCTAGAGGTGTTTTTCCCCCAACTTGCATGATAGAAGCTAGTGGCTTCATTCCAGCATGATGTCCAAAGGTTGGCGACCTGCCCCCTAAGTGTCTTTTCCTCTAATGACTCTTCTTCTTTCTTATTTTAGGCATATGGTTACTAATGGGAACATTTTCACTAAGAGGACGAAAAGAAGGTTCAAGTATTCAATCTAGAGTGAGACTCGATTCGGATGGAGGGGGTTCTGTTTCATTTTTTAACGAGCTTGATAGAGACGATGAACTATGCTCATAAGTGTTTGTTTCATTTTTTAATAAGCTTGAAATGGGAAAAGAACTATATTCGTAAGGTAGGTTTCATTTTTAAACTAGCTTGAAACTAGAATCTATGCTTGAGGCCCTCTGTTTTAATTTTTAACGAGATTTAAAAAGAAACAAGAACTCTACTCGAGCCTGGTTTCATTTTTTAACAATCTTGAAATCAGAAAATAAATTATTCTCAAATACATCTACTTGATCATGGCTTCCAAGAGGACAATGTTCTGGAAGGAATACATGTCAAGGGACAAACGTCAATCATGGGTTCCAAGAGATCTTCGGTAGATGGCAGAACCACACTCTGGAAGGAATACATGTTAAGGGTTGTGATAGGGGTAGGTAGATCATGATCTAATAGCCCTATCGAAGTAATCACCATGTAAACTACTAAATATAAATCAAAAGAAGGGAGATATTCCTTCTCATTCAGAGTTGAATGCATGGGACAAGTTTCCACATAATTGACCTACAGTGGGGCAGATGTCGCTTGCATATAAGGACCGTTTAGGGAAGTCAGATGGTTGACCGTCATATGAGGGCCAATGAATGAAATATAGTCTATAGTCACTATGTTTCCATTTTAATGGAAACACATCACTCGAAAGAGGGTGCACACAAGAGCCTTCATAACATAAACATAGTATGGCTCGAGGAGAAAATTAAAATACAAGGGGTCATGGAATACCATCACATCAATATACACATTTTTCCCTCCTAAAGTAATAGGAAATTGGGGAATTATCCCTGAAGGTTGACTAGCCCTTCTATTAAAAGCCAACATATTCTAAGTAACCGGTGTAAGCTGAGGAGAACCTAGAGCTTGCCAAGCAATGGAGTATAAAATACTAACTGATGCACCTTCATCGACAATAGTCTGAGGAACATCCCTTCCACAAACATAAAAAGTTATTTGGAAATGTATATAGGAAGGAAGATGAGGTTATGTCAATGCACCCCAATCGAAAAGAATGGCCTCATTACTCGGAGGGGATTCATTTGGAATGGGTGAAGTTCCCCCTTGTCCAGAAGAATCCATAGAATAAGAAATACTTGAGCAACATCCTCACTCTTAAAAGGAGGAGTGGGATTGAATAAGGGTTATATTGGATCGACCACTTGACTTCACTCTCCAAGGGGAGAGTGGGATTAATCGAAGGTGAAATCAAATAAATCACTTGATCGACCGACTCAACTGATGATGGAACTAGATTGACCACCTAATCAATCGGAATCACCGGTGATGGAACCAGATTGACTAGTTCATCAACCAATGCTGGTTTGGTATCTGGAACTTGTTTTTGGACATCAGAAATCTTTTCTAGCATGTGTGAAGCCTCATCCATACAAGGGAAAAGGTAACTACGGTGCATCTCCTTACATAAAAATCAAGGAAATTTGGCTTTACCCTTCTTACTTCCAACTTGATTATCACTAGTTGATGGTTTTTCACTAGCATGAGCTCCAGCGACTGATGAAGCGGGTTGAGAACCCTTAGACCACACTTCTACAACCTTGGGAATACAAGGGAAATACTTAAGAATGTGGTCACCCTTAAAAATCTTGCAAGGGAATTTAGGCTTGTGATGTGTCTTGATATACTTGTCGACATTATCAACACTCCCATCATGATGAACAATAGTTGTTTGATTGCTTAAAACATGTCCTGTAGTGGTTGGAAGTTTTCCCCCTAGATTATTTTTTTTCTTCTTAATGTTCATTTTCTTCTTCTTCTTATCCTCCTGGTCACTAGATATAGAGCTTTCACTAGGAGAAGAGGAACAATGGGAAGAATACCCTACTGGTGAAGAAGGAAAAGGATTGACATGAGGTTGATGGTACTGGGGTGGATTACTTATGGATGAAGCACTAGGAGCACTTATGTTCACCGGAGTGGAAAACAACCAGATCAGTAATCCAATAGTGAGTCCAGAAAGAGTCAAAGTAGCAATATAACGAGGACCAGCGTGTCCCACGAAAGGAGAAACAAATGGTATCAAGGGAAAAGTTTTTCCTTCGTTGGTAGTTCCATGAACTGACTCCAAAGACATAGACTCAAACCTAAGGGCTATCTAGGGAAAACAAACAAAACACCCTAAAAGAATCTAGGAAGAAAACCAAACAAACAAACCTTTTCACAATGAATGCTCTAGTTTGTGATGAAATCGAATGTCGTAGGATCATTATGAAAAAGGGGTTGAGATAGAGCAAGTGGATCAGTTAATTTGGAGACCTTCTTAATGGAATTACACCTTGGTGCAAGTTCCCTCATGGTCTATCAGTGGGTTACCCTCCAAGGAGCCCGAGTGAGTTCGACCAATGTCTGACCCAGGCATAGCAAAGAATCCCCTTCACCGTCACCTTGTGTATGAACCTTAAAGATAAATTCCACTAAGATTACCAACTTGGACTCACCCTCCAGGAGGGTACAACCAACAGTCGGAATTGAACATATGGTTAGGATATCAAGTCTGAAAGTCTTCAAGATAATTGAATACAAGAGGACCGATAAACACCAGAGGACCTCGAATGGATTTCAGATTCACGAAGCACCAATACCTAATGAAACCAGTGACACTTCAATAATAACTACTAGTATATGATATTTCCACTACATTTGGTTAATCCTCGAAGGGGTAATCTTCGTTTCTCTCTCGCACGTGACCTCGTGTTTAACCCCTGTGTTAGAGGGGGGTCCTGGATATGCTTATAGGAAAATTGGATTTTTCTCTCCCTATCACAAGATTCTATGTGTGTTTATGGATTTGGAAATTTATTCTCAACACCTTTTCCAAATCTATACACTTAAGCTAATGTAGGTTTGTAAAACACTAAAAAGAAAAAAAATTAGATAGATTTTAATTAGCACTTTGATTTTTAGGTTATTTTTTATTCAAGGGTATGGAAGCGAAACTGATCATATTCGTGACTTCAACGCCAAAAGAGTGCAATAGAATGAGATGCAAAACTTTATGTTCAATGAAATCTATATATGGAAAGGAGAAGAGTCATTTTCCATTCCCAAATGCATAAACCCAATGCACTTAACCAAATGAAAACTACAAACATGTACCACCCAAGACTTTGAATGAAATCAATTTCTGTTCACTTGATTATAAATTCAATGAACCTAAATCAAATGCAATTTCTTTGTACTTCCTTACTTTCAATTCAAGAATCCAATGCAGATATAAAGGAATATGAAGTAAAAATATTGAACAAGAAATGCACTCAAAACTAGTGAGAACTGAGAGAAACTAAGTATGAAATATCTCTCTCAATCAAGAACTC
This sequence comes from Picea sitchensis, assembly GCA_010110895.2. Taxonomy (NCBI): domain Eukaryota; kingdom Viridiplantae; phylum Streptophyta; class Pinopsida; order Pinales; family Pinaceae; genus Picea; species Picea sitchensis. The sequence goes on along the minus strand of SNQJ01S0007870.1, from coordinate 199,507 downwards.
AAAAAGTCGACAAGAAAGAACAATGTCATAATGCCTCCAACAAGAACCCAAACAATGAAAAAGAGAAAGAGACAGTCACTCAAAAATATTTTAAAATGAGCATCAAGGAAAGGCATTCAAGCTAGGTTGTGGTAAGAAAAAGAGTCTCAATCATTCAAAAGAGTGAGATGTTCTAAAGAATATTTAAAAGAAACTCAAGACTAATCAAACCTTTATAGACTTCTTCCTATCAATCAGATAATTGAAAAAATCACGAGACAAAGAGAAAACTAGTGAAAATCAAGGTGAACCAATATCACAACTTAGAAGAGGTTTGCATGATTAACAAAGATAAAAATGAGTGATAAGTATCAAATCCGCAATAAATAAAAAATCAAAGACAATCTAGGAAACTCTTGGCTAAATGCATCTCAAAAGAAGACTGAACAAAAAATGGAAGAAAGAGGTAAAAACACCAAAAAAATGATAGTGGCACCCCTTAAACAAGGAGACAGAGCGCCATGTCGCCCTCTAGTAGGCTTAAGGGAGTGCCATTCACATAAATTGTGCCCTGGTATACACTAAAGGGGAATGCCACTTTATAGAAAACTCAAAAATGAATTTCAAAGGCTTAGACTCAAGAGAGACTCATTCAATGGCTCTGTAAAATATTCAATAAGGAAGAGTGAAGGGGAAATATATTATAAACAAGCATCAAACTATCAATATCTAATCATGAGGAAATGATTCAAGACGAAAAAGAGGAAAAACTAGTCAAAGTTCTTCCCCAGTGGAGTCGCCATTTTCATGTTGTGAGAAATCTTACCCTGTGGACAGGCTAAGCTCCCCTTTGGACCCAGACTCCTATATTTGGTCCAAAGATAGAAGAGAATAAGTGGTTACTACTTTCCCTATATATCTAACTAAATCAATCAAGTAAGAGAGAGAAGAAGAATGTAGCGTACCTGATTGTGATGTTTGTCCTCATTACTCCAATCCCATGGCTTGATCTCCAAGATCCTCAATGCAAGTGAGACCCTACAAATAATAGCAAAGGAAATCTTCATCCTACTCTAGATGAATATATAAAGTAAATCTATCTATGAATACTGAAATGACAATAGACAAGTAAATATAAAACACATGAACTAGAAGGGAATAGGCCAAATTGATATTAATTGAAAAGCCAAAAAAAGGCACTTACAAAGCATGCTTGACGATGCATCACTTCTCCAATCTCTCCTCATCCATCCCTTGCATGAATCTTGACATAAAAAATTTGACGCTACCTCTAGAATCAAAGGTTTTAGACCTCTATTGTTCCCCCCTTCACCTTGGAAATACCTTCAATATATAGGCTTTGAGAGGTGCAACCACCATGAGAAAATGAAGGATATCATTGAGGATATGGATCCTTAAGGTTTGGATCATATCCTAATATGAATCCATAAGGTAGGATTTGATCACAACAACCTCATCCAAGTTAGAGCTAACCCTTAGAAAGAGGTGGGAGATCCCATGATTTCCTCTAACAAGATTGACACTCCCCGAGAGTTGAACATAGGGCACCATTCTATAAAGTGGAAATACTATAACATGGAAAGGGGTCGCCATTCCATGAAGTTTTTATCTCACATCTTGGTCAGGGGGCACCACCCTTCAGTCAAAATTTCCAAGGAAAAGGTATGTTTCGACTGTCAAATGAGAGGGCTTCTTCTTCCAACATGACTTAGGGATTGTGGAAAATGTTTTCATGGTGTCAAGGGGTTGTGACACTCATCAAAGTGAATGTGACACTTGGTAAGGTGCATATGACACTTGCGACAGTGCATGTGACACTTAACAAGGTGCATACATCACTTTGCAACACTTGGAGTGTGACACTCAAGTGTGACATTTTGATGTGTAACAGATCTGAGGAAGAAAAAACCCTTACAGTCTCTGGAGAAAAGACTATGTTGTGGCATCAAAGACCGAGGCATATCGGAGAGAAGCTCCTTCAACTACTATGTGGTAAAGGTATGGTTGAAGGTATGTCTAACTACTCTCTAGATTTTGATTTCTATGAACATTGTGTATATGGGAAGTAGAATCAGGTAAGATTCCCCTCTGGTGCAATAAGGTTAAAGGGAATTTTACAATTGGTGCATAATGATGTGTTTGGACCTGTGTCGGTTCCATCACTGGGAAAATATGCGTACTATGTGTCATTTATAGATGAATTCTCAAGTAATACTTGGATTTATTTCCTTGAGAAGGAATCTCAAGTCTTTGATAGGTTTAACGAGTTTAAGACTCTTGTGGAAGATCAAATAGAGAGGAGAATTAAGGTGTTTAGGATGGATAATGGTGGAGAATTATGTGAAAATTAATTCGAAGAATTCTATAATAAGTGTGGTATAGAAAGGTAGAATACTAATCCATATACACCTTAGAATAATGGAGTTACAAAAAATATGAACATGATGTTGATGGAAAAAGCAAGGTGCATGCTTAGTGGTGTCGAGTTAGGACATGAATTATGGGAAAAGGCAGTGGGTATTGGATGTTACCTGGTCAATCAATCACCCTCATTAGAACTGGATGAAAAGACTCCACAGAAGGTATGGACTGGTAAGAAACCCTCTCTCACACATTCATCTAGATTTAGGAGCAGAACGAACTGATTAATAGACTGAATACAATAAACACTGAGATATGAAGAATCACATAGATATCCAGTGAACAATATCTTCTATTGAATAATGAAATATGTTGAAACTGTAAAACTGCAGAACTGAAACACTTGCTCGAATGGTGGTATCTATCTTTGAGAAGATATTTGGCTGATACGCACATCCATCTGAGTAGAATGAATCACAATGAGGCTCTAGAGGAATGTTTTATATTACTCATGAATGCCAAAACCCTAGACATCCAAAAACCTAACCCTAGGAGGTGAAACGTCAAAAGTCATGTGGGCTCCTATGGGTAAGTTGGTACCTCAACTTCTTGGGGTCGTAACTTTGTATATGACCTCCATTTTAGGCATGTGATAGCCCATTGGAAAGGTATTTCAGAGAACTACACATCTCACCATAAAAATCTAACTCCATCGCTAGTTCGACTGTGGTGAGACAAAAAAACATTGTTTGGGCCTCCAAAACGACCCTAGAAGTAAAACAAGATGTGATGACATGAAAACATACAAAATAATCTAGTTGGCTTAGGTGAGAGGCCATGAATATCCACCTGGAATATTTTTAGGTCTTCAGACAGCCCCAGAAGTGTAGAACCCACAATCACACAGAAGTACATAAGAACATGTTGAACTAAAAATGGACAAGAGGAGCCAGTTGGAATAGGTGGGTGGCCACCAATATAAAACTGGATCAATCCTTCCCCCTTAGGAAGAAATGGTCTTCATTGATTTGAGTTCCCCCATCAGGTGAGGAATCTTTTGTTGGATTTGGCCCCGGGTGATCCACTTGCCTTGGTGTAGGAGTTTCCCTGTGTTAAAAACCTGATAAAGTTGGATCCTCTGCTGGCGAGTACCCTTGACCTATGTGTCCACTATATGATCAGTGGATGCTTGTTCCATGCAGTCAAGGTTGAGCTTTGTGGGTGACAGTTGTTCTGTGATCTCTAAGGTGTCCAATAATGGTGGAAAATATGGTCGAAGGAGGTCCACATTGAACACCGGGTACAGGCCAAGGAAGGGTGGAGTGTTGAGCTCAAAATCATTGCTACCCACGACCCTGGTGATAGTGTAAGGACCATAGTGAAGGGGGTGGAGCTTTCGATGGGGACCTATGAGATGATCCTTCTGCAAATGTAAACAGACTTTGTTGTCAACCAAAAACTGATGTGTTACCCTGTTTTGATCATGGCATTTTTTGTACTTCACATTGGATTTCTGCAAAATCTCCTAGCCCTGTTGCATGATGTATTGAATCCTCTCAATGAATTGGGTGGCTTTGTCGATCACAGACTGTTACACATTATTTTGGTCACTCTAATGATGACTTCACAAGGATGTGTCTAGGCTTTCAAAATCATCTTTTGCCTAAGAAAATTGACTGCTTTCCTCCTCTGAAAGACCATTTTTAAGGATGTTACAGGTTGCCTATAGTGTACAGTGTGGAAATCAATGATTACCGCATGCTTCTCTACAGTTGTCCTGCGGGATTTCCGCAAGCTGCTATATGTGCAGGGTGCGGTGGCGTCTGAAAGCCAAAAGAGGAAAGAGGTTCAAGAAGTTTCTAGAAGTGGAATCTTCTGGAAAATGAGGTGGCATCTGTATGGTTATGATCCTACTGACTTCTCTGATTTGATGGGATCATCCTCATCCCTTTAACCACTTCAACTTCTCCTATATAATAATGAACGTCTCATGGAAAGGGTTAAGCATAGTTGAGCAAAGTTGAGGAAAAGATTGCTGGAAGAATTGGCTGGAGATTGCATGAGGAATATTATATTAGAGGATGCTTGAGGTCTACTTATGTCCATCGAGCTTCCAGATATCATCTTCATGAAAATCCTGGGAGACACATATGTGTGTTGCAATGAAGGAACACTAAAAGGGATCTTGCAACATCAAGGCGTTTGGGTTGTATCTTCCACTTTTATTAAATTTAGTACAGTGGGATGTTTCTTTCCCGTAAACTTATTCTTATTTTACTACATGAATCCTTGATCACACGCTTGAGTTTTTCATTGAATCTATCATAGTTGCTTTCATTTTGGTTTGCTTGTGTTGTTGCAGATCTAGTTTCACAGGAGCACTGGAGTGAAGCGGGAACAACAAAGACATAAGGAAGCGATCTCACAAGTAATTCATCAACTCCTTCTTTGATAGTTTAGATCAATGATTACAACTTAGGGAAAGAGTCATGTCATGTCCTACTTTGTTCTAGATCTAACTGGATCTAGGGGGATTGATTCATGTTCGCACTTAACGATTTACCTGGTAACAAAATTGGTGACTCCACTGTGGAAGAACAAATTGATTGTGGTTTTTTGTTGGCCATTTGCTTTGACCTATTCGTTTTACTTGAAATCAGTCTCTGAGTCTGTGGGAGATCCATTTGGACTCTCTAGGTTTAAATGTCCATTTAGATGCTCTGCCTTCTTCTCAAAATTTCTTGATTTTTCAAACACTTACACACTACACCTTACATATAGCCTGCGAAAACCTTTGATTTATGCACCCTATTAGTTTATTTCAGTGTGGGATTTCTGCACCCTATTCGTTTCTGGCTTGCGAAAACTCTTCATTTCCGCACTGTGCTATACTGCCAGCTTGTGGCGGCATTTGAATTTTTTTGGAATTGGGCTTTGGCCTCTGTTGTTGCCCAGTTTTACTTTAGTCAGTTGGGAAAGGATTTTTAATGCCAGTTCTTGAATTTTTTCTAAATGTTTAGCTTCTTGTTGATTGCTTTCGGAGATCGAACACCTCTCTTTTGATCTTTTTCCATTTTTTGTTTTTGATTCTTATAGACAAGGGTATAATCTTTGAATTTGTGTCTGAGTGCTTGTTTGGTTAAGAGTTTTTATTGGATTTGGAAGTTTTTGGATTGATCATATATCTTGGGTTGCTTGATGAATGATAAATTTTTCTTTGTTCATGTTTGAAGAAATACTTTCTTGTCGTTATTTATTTTTTCTCTTCATTGAAAGATTGATTTGGGTGCTTGTTGAGAGTTTTATTTTCATTTGATTGCTTAATCCTTTCCAAATTCCATTCCTGTTTTTATTTTCGAAATGAGAATTGAAGTCTTTCAGTCTTTTAGGTAATCATTTATACAGAAAATATTGGCATTCAAAAAATTGAAAGAGAACAAATAGAGAAGTTACATTTTTTCATGATTGTTTGGTATTGCATTTAAAGAAAAGGAATTGCACGTCGTAATTCTCATTGTTCCAGAAAGATACTTTCTCTCTGCTGTAGATAGAATTCATCGAATGAAATTTTGCATCATTCATTTCTATTTGCATATTATTGGGTCTAAGTCTTACACAACATTGGTTTCATTCCCGTCTACCTCTTGAGTAACAACAACCTCTAAAAAACATTGCGAAATTTAAAATTCAACTAGTAACTTTTATTTTCTAGGGCTCTTTTACACCAACATTAGCTAGGATAACGCTTTGGAATAGGTAGTGAGACACACTCTCCAAAGTACAAAACACACAATAGCATATTTTGATAGGAAGTGTTCAAATCAATTTGCAACATTTTGTCCTGGGAAGCCCTTCTCACACAAGGGTCAAACCTGAGGTCGCATTGAGATTGGCAGAGTTACTCACCCTTCTTTGTTAGTCTCAGTGTAGATATTGCATGTACTATGGGGGTCGCTTGAAGGTATACCCACAATGATGAGTGGAAGCCTCTCAAGTTGATTTCAGGCTCAATACACTGCCCTTGCGTGTGGATCAGACTGTCGATTGTTACCCCAGGCATCACTGTTGTTTGTGGTAACTTTAGTAACCTATCTTCTTAGGGTCTTACACGAGGTGACTATGAAGGGGCAAGTCTTCACGATACCTGGAATCAACGTTGGCCAGACTCACTCAGGCTCCTTGGAGGGTATACCCATGGTTATGTGTGGGAGCTTGCACCAGGGTGTAAGTCTGTTAAGTAGGTCATCAACGTAACTTTTCCACCATAGCCCATCCCCCTCTTTTCTCAATTTCACAACGTTGGATTTCATCACCAACTAGTGACTTTGGAATAAGAAGGTTTGTTTGCCTGATTTGAACTCTATATTTTATTAGCGATTGATGTTCGTTTTCTTAGTTGTGCATAGATTTTTTCCGTAGAATTTTTGGTTCCTCCAAAATAGACCCTCCCCGTCGTTCACACAGAGTACAAGGACTTCCCCTAGAGAATATGGAATATTCCACCCCTATACCCCCTCATATATTGGAGGGCTCTCCTCAACAGAGTGAGGTCCAGGATACCACCATACAAGAGGAAGGTTCCACCTCTTTGGAAATCTTTCGAGTTATTTCCGATCCTATGGAAGCTTTCTGCATCCCTCCTGGATACGAAAGACATTTTCTCTAGATGAATTTAGACGGGGAACTTGTTGTTGATACTTATGGAATTCAAACCGGACCCTTTGGATTCAATGATACTTTTTGGACTACTGACATAGTTAGAAGCCCACCTCGCACAGGGCGAGATCTTTATGGCTCAGGGGTAGGAGCAGATATACCTGGCATCCTTGAGCTACCCGAGACCTCTGCGATCCTCACAGTATCTGTTAAGCCCTAATATTGGCTCATTAACCCTTGATTGGGGAATATTATATTAGTAATGTTATTTTATTTATGTCGTCTTTAGGCCATTAGTTGTAATTATACCTCATACTCTCCTATATATACCAAGGAGACATTTTCATTTTGAATCATCTTGTACTTGCACATTTAAGTGGGGTAAAAGGAGGTTGCCCCCTCGAAGAGGCTTATTATATGAAATTGTATCTTTTTCAAGGAGTTGAGTACTTTTTCTGAGGTTTTTCTATGCTATATTGGTATTTGGTTCTAAACATATGCTTTCAGAGCTCAAGGTCATGGGGTTTCGTTGCTACATCTGAGATACCTTGGAATTTTCGCTATAACTTTTTTTCTACAACATTTCAGAAGAAATGGCTTGGAGGGTATTTGGTAGACAACTCAAGGTATGTTGGGTTAAAAAGGAAGCTCCTGAGGCCTTATAATTTATGAGATACAACCTGTACAAGATAGGGTTCTGGAATCATCTTGAAATGAGTCATTGCGGTATTTTCTCTATAAAACCTTTTCCATAATGTTTCAGACCCTGAACTTTGGAGGCTATTTATAAAAATTAGTAAGGTATATGTGATAAAAATTTCAACTACTGGGTCATATTAAATTTGTAGATACACCCTGTGTAAGATAGGGTATCTGACTAGTCCTATTGACTAGTCTCAAGAAGGTGTTCCAGGTAAAACAATCATAACTTATTCCTAGAGTATCCAAATTGAGTGGG
>SNQJ01S0007870.1:170210-191522 GCA_010110895.2 Picea sitchensis | reverse complement strand
AGTCTCCTATATATACCAAGGAGACATTTTCATTTTGAATCATCTTGTACTTGAACATTTAAGTGGGGTAAAAGGAGGTTGCCCCCTCGAAGAGGCTTATTATCTGAAATTCTATCTTTTTCAAGGTGTTGAGTACTTTTTCTGAGGTTTTTCTATGCTATATTGGTATTTGGTTCTTAACAGTATCCCTAGGTCATTTTTCCAATACAATTGTCTATCTCTTCACTGGTTCAGATGTACAGTCCGTTGATCCTAGTTCAACCATCCCTCTCCAGATGGCCCACTCTACCATGGTCCCTCGTACTACGACTATTACCACCGGGAATACAGTGGTTAACCATGCTCCCATTGGTACACCACGTTCCTCTAGACCTACTCCTTCACTCCCCTTTGGGTACCATGCTTTGAACCCTTCTATTGCCACCCATACCCACATTCCATCTAGAGTTTCTCTTGGGCATCATACCTCTTCTAGTTATGTCCCTACACCTTCCTAGGTCCTCTCCGGAGGTTCTTATCCTCCTCTTCATGGTGGATATGGCCCTAGTGGCTCTAATCCGATTGGAATCACTCCTCATATACTCACTTCCGGTTATCAGATTCCCACTGGAGGGGAATCTTATGCTGGGGGGAAACCTCAATTTGGGGGTCAAACTCAAACTGGGGCGCCACCTCCGTATGGAGGACAATCTCAGGTTGGAACTTATTCACAATCTAGAACGAACATGTAAAACTTGTTAACTCACATTTGGAACCTTTGTGTTCAAGGAAACTTGCAACCCTCTGTGGGGAAAGCTTCTCAAGCTAGTTTTTCTGTGTCCCCTAATTACAAACAACCATATTCGTGTTCATTGAATCCCACTTGGGGTCCAATTGTTCAGTCCAATACCCCTTTTCAAGGGAACATCTCTAACCAACCCAACCCCATGGGCTACATGCCTCCTTACCACCGGTCGAATCTGCCAGGACCTACGTCTTATCCACAAACTACTTATGGTCCTACTAGTTTACCAACATGGCTTCCTCCCCAGATTCCCCAGTATCCTCAAGTGAATAAACATTTTCCCTTTTTAGCCACTTTGGACCTACCCGATTTGTATAGAATTTTGAATGATCCTATCCGTCACTCTCCTCATTGGCTCGTCATACCGGCCAAATTACCTTCATACATTCCTAAGTTCGATGGTAAACTGGGAGAGGATCCAAACAATCATGTCATGACTTTCCACCTTTGGTGTTCATCCAACTCTTTGATGGATGACTCCATTCGGTTACGTCTTTTTCAACAAACTCTCACGGGTTCAGCCGCGAAGTGGTATATAAAATTGCCATGAGGCTTATTCACCAACTTTAATACCCTAGCTATGGCTTTCCTCACTCACTACCAGTTGCCAATCCATTATGAAACGGGAACCAAGATTTTGAGTTCTTTCAAGAAAAATAAAGCCACTCACATCTCTGATCACATTCATGAGTGGAGACAAAGGTAATGTTTAATCAAACTCGATCTTCCTGATCATTTATTGGAATAATGCTTCACGAAATCCTTCATGAATGACATATCTAAAGACATTGCCATGGGTGGAGTTGTCACAGAAGAATAGGCAATCAGTCGTGCCTAGTACCTTGATCTCATTTATTCACAAATGGGTACTCTGTATGATATTCTCCCTGATGCACCTCGTCCTTCTACCACGGCCACCTCAACAACCCCAGCAGCTTCTCATGTTGTTGATGGTGTGATAGGTACTTTCCATGATCAACCTCAAACTTCGCAGGCCTCTCACACCAATCCCAAATCCCATGCTTCTAATGTTCAAACTGCTTTGACGCCGAGTCCTCCCATCGGTAAAAATTCAGAAGTGAACGTTGTTCAATCGACTCCTACCAGTAAAAATAAATCTAAAAAATGGAAGGGTGGGAATAAGGAGGATAAAAATAACAACCCACAATCCGATAAGACCAAGTCACAACCTGTTTATGATAAGGACAAACACAAACCACGCTATCCTTGCCTTATCTATGGTGATGATCACTACATGAAGGACCGTGTGAGATGCACTGAAGTCATAAAGTTCCTGTAGGGGACCCCAAAACCTCCTACACCTGCCATCTTGTCTCAACTCTTCACTTCTCAACAACAGGCTCAATTGGTCATCCATGATCAACCTTCTTCCTCCACTACCTCCTACGTACTTATGTGTATCGGTGATTCAAAGAAAAATGACATCACACTTACCACTCGAGCCAAAGATTACTCTTCCTCCAAAGAGAAAGTTAACGATATACCACCTTCGTTGGTTCAACAATATCCCTCGACTCCACCTACCAACAATCCTCTTCATCTTGAACGACCAAGCCCAGAAACAGTTCTTTGCCCTCCCCCAAAGGGTGTTGTTCGAAAGTCTGCTTTCAATCCTCATGCACGTGCTTCCCAGAACTATAGTATTGTAGAAGATCTGGCACAGGCACCGTCCGCGATGTCAGCTCTCGAAGTCCTCTAGAGTTTTCCTACTCAATGGCAAGCACTTCTAAAAGTTATTGGTGGAATCGACCCTACGGATACAAATTTAATAATTTTTGACTTGGAAGATCACATTCCAAGGTTACCCCCTCAACTCGTATTTCAAATACAAGTTGTTGTCACCGACAAGAACATTTGGAGAACAGTTATTAATGAGCGTGCCTCGATGTGTGTCATGTCTGTTGCCTGTTGGAAAGCCATTGCCTCTCCTCCCTTAGATGAATCACACAACACGCTCAAAGCCTTTAATGGCTCTGGGTTTAAACCCTATGGTGTACTCCCTTCATTGCCTATTACGTTAGAATGAAAATTGGTCAATGTGGAAGTTGAGGTCTTTGATGCACCTCTCCATTACAACCTCTTGGTTGGCCATAGCTGGATTGATTCCATGTGTTCATTCATGTCTACTCTTTTCTCTATCGTGTGTTTTACACATCAAGGAAAAGTAGTAATAGTAGACCAAATGGCCTTCTTTAACTCCGATACTCGTACTAGCAATGTACCTTTCATTGCAAAGACACCCCCTGGGTACGAGAATGTCGGCGTGGGTATACTAAAGGATTCAACTCTGATGGGTACATTCTTGATCCCACCACTCGACATTCCACCTCCTTTGGTTGCCTCAATTAACATGATTTCCACTTCCATTCGTGAAACTCCCGCGTCTTCTGACCCATGGATAGTACCCGAACCCTGTGAGTATATTCGCTACAGTGACCAGATGCCTTTAAGTCTGGTTGAATCTTCTTACCAATCCATTCAATCGACCGACTCTTCTACTCCTCTCGGTGATTCATCTCCTGACCCGTTCCACGTTATTTTTCCCACGGACGAGATGATTATGTTGGTTATGTCAATGGAAGACCTCCCTTGGGATGATGGACATCATCATTCCATTCTCTTCCTCGAACAACACACCATCAAGAGTTACCAATGGATCTCAACTTCGTCCACCATTGCTATCATTTCCTATGTTCCCGAATCTACTCATGATCTGTTATATTAAGGGAATTTGAATAACATTTCACCCACCATCCCCCTCGACATATCTATTAAACCTAGAGTTGTTGAAAATGTGCACATCGGAGCTTCATGTTCCATTGATGAGGTTGTCACCTATAAGTCCCTTTTCCAAGAATTTCATGACATCTTCACTTGGAGCTATGAAGAAATGTCAAGTATTGACCCTAATATTGTTGTACATGAAATTAAGACCTACCTGGGTTCTAAACCCATTCAGTAGAGAATTCGCCTAGTCCACCCCTGCAAAGCAGCTGCCATCAAGCTTGAGGTCGAAAAACTTCTTAAAGCTGGCTTTATTTATCCCATGGCTTTGACTAATTGGGTATCCAATCTCGTTCTGGTTAACAAGAAACAAGGTACGATCCGTGTCTTCATTGATTATAGGGATATCAACAAAGATTGTCCTAAGGACAACTTTCCTACCCCCTTTGTTGACCAAATCATTGATGATTGCACTGGAAGTGAAATCTTCTCTTTGATGGACGATTTCTCCAGATATAATGAAATCAATATCCTACTCGTGGATCAACACAAAATCGCTTCAATTTGTCCTTGGGGAACCTTTGCCTACTGGAAACTACCCTTCGGTTTGAAGAACACCGGTGCAACGTTTCAACATGCTATGTCTTACACTTTTCATGATATTAAGCATATTGTATATCCATATCTAGATGACCTGCCTGCACATTCCATGCATTGTAATGACCATCCAACACATCTCTGAGCCATTTTTCTTCGTTGTCGATTCTATCGTATGCGATTAAACCCACATAAATGTGTCTTTTCTGTGGAGTCTGGCCGTCTCCTGGGATTTATTGTGTCTCTTTAAGGGATCAGGGTAGATCCTTTGAAGGTTGAGGCGATTCTTAATCTCCCTCCTCCTTCCTCACATCGCCAGCTACAAAGTTTGCAAGGGAAGAATTTTTTTTTATGTCCTTTCATCCCAAACTATGTTGAGTTAACACTCAGATTTACTCGAATACTAAAGAAAGGTTCTGAGTTCGTATGGGACACCACTGCCAACAAATCCTTTGAAGCTTTGAAATTAATTTTAACTCGTACCCCACTACTTTTCCTTCCCGATTATAGTCGAGATTATTTCCTTTATCTCACTGCTTCGGACTCTACCATTTCCATGGTTCTAGTCCAAGAAGACGATGTACACGATGAACATGTTATTTATTACTTGAGTCAAAGTCTTATAGCTACCGAAGCCAAGTACTTACATGTTGAAAAACTGGCCTTGGAAGCTATTCAATTTGTCCAACGTTTCCGTCACTATATTTTATTACGCAAGACCACTGTGATTTTGTATTGCAACCCTATGCAACACATTCTTACACGTCAATTGCTAGGGATAAAATAGTCCAAGTGGATAGTGATTCTCCAAGAGTTTGACTTAGAATTCGAACACGCTAAGTCTAAGAAATCCTTGGTGTTTTTCGAACTAATATGTGGCCTTCCCTGCACTGAGACGGAAAAAGTAGCAGAGGATTCTTTACCTAACAAATCCCCTTTTCTTATTAGCTCTGATGACCTTTGGTATGGAGATATCATCATTTATCTCCAAGCCCAGAATTTTCGGCCCAATTTTTCTAGCGTTGACCATCGTCGTATACGCTATCAAGCCTATCAATACATTATCCTTGGTGACACTCTTTATCGTCATGGAGTTGACTCTATTTTTCGACGTTGTCTCACCTATGAAGAAGATGAGAAAGCTTTTAATGACTGTCATTGTGGAGAATGTGGTGGTCACATGTCAGGGTATGCTACTGCCCAAAAGATCTCACAAATAGGGTATTTTTGGCCTTCTTTATTTAAAGACTGTATTATTTCCATCCAAAAGTTCCACACTTGCCAAACGTACAACAACAAAATAGGATCGCATCCTGCTCCTTTACACCTTGTAGTTTCCGTTGGACCTTTTGCGAAATGGGGCATTGATTTCATGACCTATAACCATCACTCGGTCGGGGGGCATGGATACATTATTGTAGCCATGGATTATTTCACGAAGTGGGCCGAGGCGATGCCTACATTAGACAATACTGGAAAAATTGCAGCCCTTTTCATTTTCAATCACATTATTACTCGATTTGGGATCCCACAAGCTATCGTTACTGATCACGGTAGCCATTTTCAAAACTTCATGATGTCTGATCTTACAAAAAAGTTGGGTATTCGACATGAAAACTCAACCCCCTATTATCCATAGGCCAGTGGCTAGGTTGAATTAATCAACAAGGTTCTTATCACCATGCTTCGATGAATTATAGGAATTCATAAGACCAGTTGGAAGACAATGTTGTTTTCAACATTATGGGCCTATCGGACATCTGTGAAGTCTGCTGTAGGAATTACCCCCTTTCAACTAGTCTACGGTATTGAATACGTTCTCTCGATTGAATGTGAAATACCATTGTTGAAGCTAGTCATTGAACTTCTTCCTCACACCTCTATCAAAGAGGAATGTCTATTGTATCTCATGCGATTAGATGAAACTCGTCATGATGCCACCCTAGTTATTGAAACCCAGAAGAAACGTGTGAAAGCCCAATACAACAAAAATGTCAAGCCATGTGTTTTCTCTGAGGGAGATCTAGTTCTCCTTTATGAACAAGATCCTGATCTGCTAGGAGCCAGAAAATTCAAAGCTATGTGGCGAGGTTCATATATTGTTAAAAGAGTGTTGGAGAAGGGAGCTTACGAGTTAGTAGATTATGATGGCATTCCTTTGAGTGAACCCAGAAATGGGATTTACTTGAAGAAGTACTATGCTTAGACTATCTTCGCATGAGTACTTGTATTTTATTGTATCATACTGTTGTGTGCTACTTTTGTGTGTTTTTTCGTTATTTGGTTTCTACCCTGGACCTCTTATTTTGTGTTGTTCTTGGTTTCCAGATGTCGGAGTCTTTGTTACCCTACTTTGGCTTCACCGATGGTGCTAATCATAGCACTAAGAACCTAGCTTCTATTGCGTGATAAATCTATGCACCCACGAACGAACTTATCAGTCTACATGGTGTTTTCCTCGGTCGTGCAACCAATAATATCGCAGAGTATAGCACAGTCATCGAATTGTTGACCGATGCTATCTCGCTTGGGATTCATCACCTAGTTATATGAATTGATTCGCAGCTAGTAGTGCTACAGTTAAGTAATGTCTATGCTATCTAAAGTCCTACTTTGTTACAGGTATATTTACGAATTCGCCTCTTGGAATGTTATTTTGATTATATCGAGTATCATCACATTCCTATATGTCTAAATACATTAACTGATGCATTAGCTAATTATGTGTTAGATAGACATCTGAGACATTTATAAATCCAATCACACATTACATGTATCATACTAAGAAAATTAAGCCGGTAGAAGCCTCATGTATATATATATATAACGATAATTTTTTTTTACAAAAAGATTGTTTTTCGTCCGAAGACCAAAATATCAAAATATGAAGCTCATAGCTTCTACAAAATGGCATCATGGATGTTGCTCATAGTAACACATTACTTCTCATGCTACCCTATGGATAAATCGTCTCAGCAGACTAGACACACCTACGGTATGGAATTGGAAACGCCTCGGGACCTCGTCGATCGACATATCTAGGATGTCTGCAGTCAAACCCTCCAGATTTTGCTTGCTTGCTTCATATTCATCTGCATCCCATCCTACTACTATCGTTGCTTCCCCTCACCTCTGTATAGGGGATGTTCCCGGGGGATGGAATGGCCCTACATCTTCATGGTCAAAATATTTTTATTAGTCATAAGATTGAAAACATAAAAAAAAAAAAATGTTTAATATTTTGAATTTTTTTTACAGAAACACCATAAAAAAAATGATTTTCTTACCTACATCCCCCCATTGAGAACCCTCAGGTAGCACCAAGTCCAGATCATTTCAAAAATCCATCCCGACATACACATAGTCATCGATCATCAAGATCTAGGGCTCCAACTAATCAAAAAATGTATCATTATATTTAACAATGGGGCCTGCTACATGCCGGGACATGAGATCACACCACCGCTTCATCTGCGGATCTTGTGGTGCTGCTATATTCCAATCTACCTTTAAGTGTAAGTGAGGGACTCTTTCCAGGAAGAAAGATACCAAAACAGATCCTTACCCAAACTGCTTCAACTCCCCATTCTTGCTCTTGGTCAACTGGCTCTTCATGCTGCGGAGGAGTCCAATGCACCGGTTGAACACATGAGGTTTTGTGCATTCCACGACATACTGAAAGTAGCTCTGCAGAGCCATGTGCAGAGAATCACTCCCTTCCATCCATGCAATGGTGAAAATAATGGTTCTGAGAGTCGAATCGCAAACCCCTCTAATAGCCACTTTACCCTTGCATCGCTTGGCCTCAGATTCACAATAGAGTCTAATGTATTCACTCATTGGAAAACCACCACCTCGACCTCCTGTTAGGGTCACTTTTGCCCCACGACAGGATAATCCTGTTAAGAAGTAGATATCTTCGATGTCCAAGGAAAACACATGGACACCCACATGAAATACTTGTTGGTCCAAGTCCCACATATGGACCAAATATTCCAACAGTCTCAATTGGGCTCTCATGCCCTTGATCTTGAAGAAATTTAACAAACCACACTGTCGTAGGGCATTTATGGTGCTTGGATCATTCAAATCCATTACATCATTGTCTTCATTCTCTCTTTCTCTCCACTCCAACATTTTTGCAATCAAAATACCTTCGTAGAGATGAAAGAAAGACGTTAGAACCTTCAAATCATCATTTTTGGAATTATTTTTGGTCCAACTCATCATTTTCTTTTTGGGTTTTCGGCCACCGTGAATAGGCTTCAGGTACAGAGCGAGGTTTCTGCAGGTGAACCATTGGGCACCTGCGACGGCCCCAGCGCGTGCCTACTGCCCAAAAATTCACCCAAAAAATCATCTTTTAACCAATTGAAATGAATTTTAAACCATTGGAAAGGAAGAAGACGAGGTACTCACTGTTTCATGCAAACCGTTCATTGAATGATCGTCGGTGCTCCCCATAATCCACCACTGAAATATGAGGTGAAAATAGGGATCTTAGACAAGTTTTTGACCAAATAAAAATGAAATAATGAAAATGAGTTCTTACCCTTATTTATCTATTTTTTTACTTTTTCTAAAAATATTTTATATCATTTAAATATATCTTCTCAAAAATCTATTAGCCCAATGGTCTCATGAGTGTTTTTATTTCTCACAGATGGGTAGACTAGGGTTCCAAACAACGAAGTATGGACAATTTTTGCGATTTGTTTTTCTTTTTCGTCACATGTACGATTATTTTTTTAGGTTTTTTTAGAAAAACCTTGACCTTAGTCTTTGTTCGTTCTCGTGCTCGGAAATCAATGAGAACATAATCGAGTATACTTTTGTCATATTTTCGTACTCGTCTTGGTAACACAAAAAATGACACACATGGAGTATCCTTTAAGCTCTTTTCACACTCCATAAAAATGAAAAGATTGTCAAGCAACCTTGTTTTGTTCACGCTCGTAAAAATATTTGAATAAAACGTTCGATGGGCGATAGTTTATCATTTTTCGGTCCTGTTGAACTATTTTACAAAAAAGGAACTGAGAGAGTTCTCTTTAAAATTTTTTTAGACTCTATAAAAATGAAAAACAAAACCGAGTTTTTTATCTTTGGACTCGTTAAACAAATATCGAAAGACCTGTCTGGGACCGAACCACTCCTTCTTAGGTTTCGTTAAAAATACTATGAAGGACTCATTCAAAGGATGAGAATACATCAACAAGCATATTTTATCCTCCTCAATCTTGCGTAAAAATAAATAGGTACTCGCCAGAAATGGTGGGGGAAAATTTGGGAAAGAAATGTGTCTTTGTACCTGTTTAGTGGCAGTACTAGTCTCTCTTGAACATGACACTCCCTTTGTCATTTGAATCCGGGTTGGGAAATCCATTTTTCTCTCATCTGACCTTATGCAAGTTTCTATCTTGGGTTGTCCTTGATTCAATGCTGCCAAGACCAGTGTCATGTCATTCATATGTTCAAGAGAATTCCAAACAAGCCCTCCCTCGAGTTGGTCATCTGCGATTATCATTTCCTATCATGTTGGCCTTCCATGTGTCAGTTTCGAATCATTTTCATATTGTGATCTTCCCTAAATCTGTTACTTATTTCATGTCACTGATGGGGGATACTCTAAGGCCCTCATGTGACAATTCTTTTCCTGTCGGCTTCAAATCATCATCCGAGAACAAGACATAGAAATCATTTAGTACCTTAGAGCCTGCATGCCTCAATGGCAGGTTTCTTCACTTTCGACAGTGGATTCACATGATTGATCCCTGATTGAGAGATTCCATCTAGTGTTCGACTTCAACTTATTTACTCACATTCATTGGATTGTACTACAGTACCTTGGGAGTCATTGACATCAATGGTGATTTCCCTCGCACTTGTTAATGGTTTTCATTAATGACTGGTAATCAAGTGGTTTCTACCATGTTCGACTTCAACACCTGTAATCACATGGATGGATTCGTACTTACTGACAATGAGATTGAAGACACTAGATCTTATCTTTTTGGTCCAGGTTGTGATGGAGAATTTATGATTTGTATTTGACACACAGATCTACTTTGTATGTCTCGTGGCTATGTTTGAATTTACATTTTCCAATACATAGATCCATAATGTATTCCTGGTGGCTATGTAGAATTTTGACAACATGGATCCACAGTGTATAATTGGTGGCCATGACTTGAATTTATGATTTGAAATCAGTTGTCATCTGAGCATGGGAATGTCTACCTCAACAATGGTATAATTGTATACAGATGCTTGATTGTTCTCAAGTTCCTGATTGGTGCGTTCCTTGTTCCTCACACACATACACATTTTACAAAGTACTTCGGTTGTCACATGTTCCAACCTTATACATTGGCGGGCATTATGTTACACATTATTTTGGTCACTCTGATGATGACTTCACAAGGATGTGTCCAAGATTCCAAAATCATCTTTTCCCTGAGAAAATTGACTGCTTTCCTCCTCTGAAAGACCATTTTTTAGAAGGATGTCATAGGTTGCCTATAATGTATAGTGCGAAAATCAATGATTTTTGCATGTTTCTCTATAGATGGCCTATGGGATTTCCGCAGGCTACTATATGTGCAAGGTGCGATAGCGTCTGAAAGCCAAAATAGGAAAGACGTTCAAGAAGTTTATAGAAGTGGAATATTCTAGAAAATGAGGTGGCATCCATATGGTTACGATCCTACTGACTTCTCTAATTTGATGGGATCATCCTCATCCCTTTAACCACTTTAGCTTCTCCTATATAATAATGAACTTCTCATGGAAAGGGTTAAGCATAGTTGAGTAAAGTTGAGCAAACAATTGTTGGAAGAATAGGCTGGAGATTGTATGAGGAATATTATATCAGTGGATGCTTGAGGTATACTTCTGTCCATCAAGCTTCCGGAGATCATCTTCATGCAAATCCTAGGAGAAGCATATGTGTGTGTTGAAATAAAGGACCACTAAAAGGGAACTTGTGACATCAAGGCGTTTGGGTTGTATCTTCCACTTTTATTCAATTTAATACAGTGGCATGTTTCTTTCCTGTAAAATTATTCTTATTTTACTACATGACTCCTTGATCACATGTTTGAGTTTTTCATTGAATCTATCATAGTTGCTTTCATTTTGGTTGGCTTGTATTGCTGCATATCTGGTTTCACAGGAGCACTAGAGTGAAGCAGGAACAACAAAGACATAAGGAAGCGATCTCACAAGTAAGTCATCAACTCTTTCTTTGATAGTTTAGATCAATGATTACAACTTAGGGAAAGAGTCGTGTCTTGCCCTTCTTTGTTCTAGATCTAGGTGGATCTAGGGGGGTCGATTTGTGTCTGCACTTAATGATTTCCTGGTAACATAGACTGATCATGGGAACAATCTTTCTATGTTGTGGAAAGAGGAAGTGAAACATCAATGGGTCCCAAGGGTTGGAATCCTAGCCCCACTTGAAATAAGCTATGGTCAATGGAGATATGGAGATCCTTTTTGTAATTGTGTTGAACATAGGGGAGACTCTCGTCCCATGTATGTGGATGCTTAGAGTTGTAAATTCACATGATGTGCACAATCATATGATTGAAAACCTCTGTTTGACTGTCTGTTTTGGGGTGGAAAGTAGTGGATTTTGTGAACTTGGTGTCCAACAATGACCAAAGACTCGACCAAAATGTGTTGAGGAACCTGTTGTACCAGTCGGAGGAGATGGTCTGTGGCATCCCAAAGTGGACCGACACTCGTTCGAAGAAGATATTGGCAGTATCTTTCAATGTGATATTCTTCTTGTAGGCTGTGAGGATGGCCATCTTCAAAAAACGATCAACAACCACAAATACGCAGTCATTTCCTTTCTTGGTGAACGGAAGGCCAAACATGTAATCCATTGAGATGAATTCCAAAGGCTTCTCAGGAGCAGGCCTTGATTCTTGATGGTTGTCTTGGAAATGGGATAGGCATTGCAAGATCTGATATACATGTTGACTTCCTGTCGAATTTTTGGTCAATAAAAATGTTTCTAAAGAACAACCACAGTTTTCTCCATGCCAAAATGTCTTTCCATCTGACTGTAGTGGGATTCCCAAATCATATTTGCACACTTGATTGTAGGAACACAGAGATGGCCCCAGTGGCATAATAGTCCGTCCTGAATGTGAAAATCAGTGACGGTTGCACCTGTACCCAAGAGCTGATAGGTGGTGGCGAAGTCTGGATCCTGCTGATAAAGTTGGGGCCACTCAGATGCTTCATGTCCACATGAATGGAGCACATTGGTGAGTGCATCCACAGGAGGTCGAATGAGGAAATCAGTGACACAATTTGAGACACATGTATTATACTTGATGTTGATATGGAAATGTTGCAGATAGGTGGACCACTTCTGGTGGCGATCGTTCTACAATTTCCCCTATGTCTGTATGCACTGCATAGGCTTGTGATTAGTGTGTATGATTGTCTCCTTTCCCAGAATGTAATGTTTCCATTGACGATAGGCTTGTACAATGGAATACATTTCCTTGTCATAGGTGGGGTATTTATGGACAGTATCTAAGAGTGTCTCACTATGGTATGCCACTAGATGACCATGTTGATTGAGAAGTGCACCCACAACATAGTCATATGCATGAGTCTCAATCTTGAATGGTTGTTGCAGATCGGGAAAAGAGAGTACTGGAGCTGAGCACAAGTGATGCTTCATATCATTGAATGCTTGTTTTTGTTCCTTCCTGTTATCACTCCAAGAAACCCTTTGTGGTTGCAGACCAAAGGTGCTTGGTAACTAACTATTTTTGAAGTAATTTTCTAAATAATGTATGAATTTGGAACAAGTCGGATGACTGGATCAATTTTCACTCAAATCATGCATGAACACATCAAGATGGACAAGGCTTTCAACCACAGATGTTCAGAGAGTTGACAAATAAGTGATGGATGAAGAAATAATTCTTATACCAGCAGAGTCACATATAGACATATATGAATGGCCAATTACAAAAATTATAAAAATATTTGCAGAGTTAAACTTATGAACGCAGCGATAAGATGACAGTTATCTAGCATTAGACAAGCATAAAAACATGAATAGTATCCAAGTGCAAATATAGAATAGACAGGAAGGTGAAATCTGAACAGATATGGCAAAAGAAGCTTGTTTTACTTCATATGGAAATGAGAAGTTCTGAGTTACATAGTTTGAACTAGTCTCCAAGGTCGAACCCTTGGTTCCTGTTCCTTTCTAATATTTATCAGATTACAAGACAGTTGTTTGATCCTAAAAACATGGATCAAATCAACTAAAGATAGCAAGTCAAAAACTATTTCAAAATAAGTGGGATACTTCCTCCAAATGAGGTCAATCCCTGATTTTCCTCTGTTGACTGTTGATGCAGTGTAGAACAACCTTCCAAGGCTAGATGATAATTCTCAAATGGAAACCAATTCGAGTTTGCTGATGTGGCAAAGTATCCTGCCTTTCTGTTCAACATAAATTGACCATAGACCTTTGAAATAACCCCTTTTTCCATCATATGTCAAAAATAATTGTTGAACTGGATCTGATAATTCATTAGACATGCATTGGGAAAGGTTCCAAATCTTTTCATATTAAAAATCCATGATATGTGTAAAAACTCATCAATTCTGGTCACACACAGGCTTTCGGTGGTTGCCTGGAACAGTTTCTGGGTGAGTTAACCACCGAAAGTCAGAATTTTCAGAAAAAACTGCCTTTGGGAAAAATCAATTTTCTCAACCGTGGAATGTCCGTTTCGCACGTTCAAATGGTCGATCGACATCTATAGATCATAAGATTTCCAATGGTGCAATCAGATTTGGATTTGGATCTAGGGAAGCTGGAAAATGTTTTGTTACAAGATTAGGCATCATTCTTGCAAAAAATGACAATGCATTTTTTGTCGTTAACACTTCCCCCACACGAACTTGGCCCTACCACCACCCTTGGTCACCTGGCTGAGGGTTCATGTAATATAGGATAATCCCAACATGAACCATCGGTAGAAGTTGGCTAGTCCCAAGAAGCTTTGATTCTCAGTCAGTGTGTTTGGGGTTGGCCAGTCACAAATGAGTTGGATCTTAGCTGGATCAACATGTACCCCATGCTCATCAACAATGTAGCCCAAGTATTGGACCCTGTTCATGCCAAAAGAGAATTTTTCCAAGTTGGCATATAGCTTGTGATGTCGTAGAGTGCTCAAAAACTAATGAATATGTCACATGTGCTCCTCCCATGTTCTGCTAAAGATGAGGATGTCATTCAAATATACCACCACAAAGGAGTTGGTGAAGGGTCTCAATACATGATCCATCAACCTCATGAAAGTGGTTGGTGCATTTTTTAAGCCAAAGGGAATGACCAACCATTCTAAGAGACCTTCTTTAGACTTGAAGGCTTTCTTCCATACATCAGTTGGTTCGATGGGAAGATGGTGGTAGCTAGACTTTAGGTCAATCTTGCTGAAGAAATTTTCCCACTTGAGTTGGTCAAGAAGGTCATCAATCTTTGGAATGGGGTATTGGTTCCTAACTGTGATTTTTTTTAAGGCTTTGTAATCAATGTAGAGTCTCGAAGTCCCTTCCTTCTTCTGCACTAGTACAATCGGGCTTCTGCAAGGGGAGGAGTTGGGTCTGATGTACCCCTTCTAGAAAAGCTCTTGGATCTTACGCCTAATTTCTTCATTTTCCATCAATGAGTGACGATAGACTGGCCCATTAGGTAGAGGTACGACAGGGCTCAAATCAATTGGATGCTTGACTTGGCAGTGTGTCGGTACCCCTCTAGGTGACGAGAAGATGTCTTTGTTTTCTTCCATGATTACTTCCACTTTCTTATGTTGCAAAGAGAGGCTCTGTGTAGATGCCATATATGTGGCGACGACCTTCTTCTTATTGTGAGAATGGATCACAAATAAGACGAACTTCCCGATATTTGAAATGACCTTACTGCATTGCTTAATAGAGATTAAAGAAATAGTAGTAGATGGCGCTACCTCTAGTATCGTGTACAATCGTCTACCCAAAGTAATAATAACACTATGGGGTCTAGACTCATACATAGCATGAAGCTTCCACAAATATGGTTGTCTTAAAAGAACATCACAAACTTCAAGGGGAGAAATATCACATAGTACCTCATATTTGAAAGGCGTGATGTCGTAGGGTAGACGACACTATTGGCTAACACAAAGATCTCTTCCTTGGAGAAGCCATCTGATGGTGTAGGGATGCGGGTGTGGTGTTGTTGGAAGGTTCAGTCCCTTGATAACCTTTTCTGAAATAAGGTTCTTCTTACAATTTCTATCGACAATGAAATGAAGTAGATCCCCCTTTACCCACATCTACAAGTGAAAGAGGCCTTCCCCTTCCTCTGGTTCTTCTGGTTCGCTTGGTCAGACTTTGGTGGTAGTGACAGTGGCATTAGTTTCAGCATCGATAATCTGATTCCCTCCTTAGGGATTTGATTCGAAATCATAATCAGCCTCTGACTTGGAAGCCTTCAGTTCGGCTGTGAGTGACTGCTTGGAGCGGTATGATTCGGTGTTCTACCAAGGTTTTTTATGGTGTTCTTCATCTTCTCATTACCCTTATTTTGTTGCATCTTGGACTGGTTTTCCTAAGGGTGGACATGTCGACTTGGTCCCCTGATGTGTGGATTGGGGCCGCCTTTTCCCTGCTTCAGCTATGAGGGGTTTATAGAACCAAACTCTAACCTTTTCTTCTTAAAATTTTGCTCGATATTGACATCGTATCTATAGGCCATGCCCAATGAGGCGATGTCCAGAAACTCCATTTTTGTTTGAATGTATCTATTCAAACAACCATGGTATTTGAGCACTAGATGATGCTCAGAGTCTTTGATACCCAATTTGGTGCACAGGGTCTGGAAAATATTGGTGAAATATGGTATTGTCTAGTCCCTTTCTTGACGTAGGGTGGTCCATCTGGTGTACTGGTCCTTGTAGCTTCCAACATGATAGTATTGTTCTTTAATGGTGTCCCGGAAGGAATCCCATGTAGGGGCCACCATAAACATTGCATATTCCTCTATGACCCTTTGCTCAAAGTAAGTATCCCACCAATATTTAACATGGGGAACGACCTTGAGGAGTGAAAAAGCGATCTTTTCCCTATCGAAAAAATTGTGGACCGAAAAATACCCTTCGAGCAGATTCAACCATTTATCTACAACATCTACATCTATCAATCCTTAAAATAATGGAATATAAAAATTTACCTATACCTTGAAGGGAGTTGCATGGCCGCTTGATGAAGATGCTTCTCCCATGGGCAGTTGTCGAAGGATCTGCATGAAGTTGTCCATCATTTAATTCCTTTGTCGTACAAGGGATTCCTCGAGCAACATTTTAATAGGATCTCATGCTCCATCATCTTTCTTTTCTTCCCCCATGGGTTGCTGTCAAGCTCGACACGGTCGATCTTGCAATGGCTTGATTGGTTCGAGTCCCAACTTCTTTTACACAGATCTTGTTGGGTACATGCATGAAGAAAAATAAATGAAGATCATACTGCTCTGATACCGATGATCTGGATTTAGGAGAAAAACGAATTGATTAACAGACTAAATAAAATAAACATGGAGATATGAAGAATCACATAGATATCCAGTGAAAAATATCTTCTATTGAATAATGAAATAGGTTGAAACTTTAAAACTACAGAACTGAAACACTTGCTCGAATGGTTGTAGCTATATCTGAGAAGATAGGCGGCTTCTACGCGCATCCGTCTGAGAAGAATGAATTACAATGAGGCTCTAGAGGCCTTTTTGATATTACTCATGAATGCCAAAACCCTAGACATCCCAAAACCTAACCCTAGAAGCTGAAGCTTCAAAAGTTATGTGGGCCCCTATGGGTAAGTTGGTACCTCAACTTCCCAGGGTCGTAAATTTTTCATACGACCTCCTTTTTAGGCGCGTGATATCTCGTTGGAAAGGTATTTCATAGAAATACACATTTTGTAGTCAAAATCTAACTTATTCTACAATTCGACTATGACGAGCCAAAAAAACATTGTTTAGGCCTCCAAAATGGCCCTGGAAGTACAAAAATATGTGATGACATGAAAACATACAAAATAATCAAGTTGGATTAGGTGAGAGGCCATCAATATCCACCTGGAAGATGTGTAGGGCTTCAGACAACCCCAGAAATGTAGAACCCACAATTACAAAGAAGTACATAAGAACGTGTTGAACTAAAAATGGACAAGAGGACAGGGATGATTTTAAGAATGGAAATTTATTTCAAAATGTAGAAACCTTGGCAAATCTTACTAATCCTTCATATGTCAACTATAAATGTTTGGCGATATTTTTGTAAAAATATTCAAATTTCTAAGTATTTTATATAGTTTTTATAAAATTTTGGCGATTTTTAAGGTAAAATAATTTTATCCTATAGAATTTGGTCAAATCATTTTTAAAATAGTGAATCTCGTTTTTGGAAAAACCATGGAAAATTAGCCCATGAGTGAAATTTAGCCCCTAAAATCATCCCTGTAAGAGGAGCCAGTTGGAATAGGTGGGTGGCCACCAATAACCAACTGGATCACACATCTCAATGTATTTTTGGATGTGATGCCTATGTTCAAGTGATATGGATTTTATGAGTAGAATGAAATGAATATAGATCTATATTATTAACACAGAGATACAATGAACAATAACATAGATATAGTAAAACTTGTCTTCTATTCAATAAAGAAATATGATGAAATTGTAAAATGCAGACTGAAACAAGCTTGCTAGAATGGTGGTGGCTTATCTCTAAGAAGAGATGTGATGGTTGTGCTCATTCAGAAGAAGATGAGTACAAAGAGGCTCCAAAATCCTTTTTACATCAAACATGAATGAAAAAACCCTAGACATCCAAAAACCTAACCCTAGGAGATGAAGCGTCAAAAGTCATGTGGACCCCGTCAAGGTAAGTTGGTACATCAAGTTCCTAGGGTCGTAACTTTTGCATATGATTTCATTTTAGGCACTAGATAGCCCATTGGAAAGGTATATCTGAGGACTACACATTATGAAATCACAATCTAATTTCATAAACAATGTGATTGTGGAGGTCCCAAAAAATGTTGTGTAGGGCCTCAAAATAGACCCAAAAGTTTAGGACCCGAAAAGCTAGAAAAAAACTGCCAAGATGAAAACTGAAACTGCTAAGATGAAATATGTATGTGAGTCAGTTGGAATAGGTGCATGTCCATTAATATATACTTGGATCAATCATCCCCCTTTAGGAAGCAATGGCCTCCATTGCGTTGATTTCCCCCACTAGATGAGGAATTTTCTACTAAATTTGGCCTCGAGTGAGCCACTTGCCTTGGTGAAGGAGCTTCCATGCTTTGACAACCCGATAAAGTTGGATCCTCTGTTGGCGAGTTCCCTTGACCTATGTGTCCATGATACGATCAGTGGATTCGTATTCCATGTAGTCAAGGTTGATCTATGTTGGTGTCAATTGTTTTTTTATCTCCGAGGTGTCCAATAATGGTGGAAAATATGGTCGAAGGAGGTCCACATTAAATACTAGGTACAATCCAAGGAAGGGGGGATTATTGAGCTTAAAAGAATTCTCTCCCAAATCCTTGGTGATGGTGTAAATTCCATAGCGAAGTGGATGAAGCTTCCTATGGGGCCCTCTTTCTACAAGTGCAACCAAAATTTATCTGCCACCTAAAACTTGTGTGGCACCCATTGTTGATCATGGAACTGCTTATATGTGGCATTGGATTTCTCTAAAATATCTTGAACCTATTGGAGGATGTGTTGGATCTTCTCAATGAACCAGGTAGATTTGTTAGCTTCAATTTGAGCATGGGACGAGTCTTCCTAGGTGGTCGCAAGGGGTAGTGCAACATCCATGGGACCCATTGGTTGAAATCCCAACCCCGCCTGAAATGGGTTGTGGCTAGTTGAGATATGTATGCCTCTGTTGTAGCTATGATGAACATAGGGAAGATTCTCATCCCATGTGTGGGGATGCTTGGAATTGTACTTGTACAGGATATGTATGATCATCCGGTTGAAGACCTCGGTTTGGCCATCCATCTTGGGGTGGAAGGTAGTAGATTTGGTGAGCTTGGTGTCCAGTAGTCACCAGAGGGTCGACCAGAATGTGTTGAGGAACTAGATGTACTGATATGAGATGATGATTTTTGGTATCCCAAAATGTACTCATACTCATTCGAGGAAGAGCTTGGTAATGGCCTCTGCTGTGATGCTCTTCTTGCAGGAAGCCAGAATCACCATTTTACAAAAATGATCAACCACCAAAAAAACACAGTCATTTCCCCACTTGGTTGACGGAAGGCCCGACATGTAGTACATCGAGATGGATTCCCAGGGCCTTTCATGAGTAGGAAGATGGGTGTACATGCATTGTTTATTAATGGTTGGTTTGGCAATGACATAAGTAGTTTAGGACCTGATATACTTGATGACATTCTGTCGAAGTTTTAGCCAATAGAAATGTTGTTGCAACACTGCCATTGTCTTTTCTATGCCAAAGTGTCCTGCTATCCGACTGTAGTGGGATTCCCAAATTAGCTTCACTCGCTCAATTGATGGAACAAAAATATGGCATAGCAACATGTACTGAAAATGGAAATCAGTGACAATTTTGTTTTCTCCCAACGTCTAGTAGGTGGCGATGAAGTCATGATCTCTCTCATAGAATTGGGGCCATCCGGAGATATCGTGGTCATAAGAGTTTAGCATTGTTGTGAGTGTTGCAAATGGAGGGTGACCGAGGAAATCAAAAAAATGGTTGGTGCTTCTTGTCTTATACTTGATGTTGAGATGGAACTGCTACAATTATGTGGACCACTTCTGATGGTGGTCATTCTACAATTTTCCTTGTGTCTTCAAGAACTGTAGCAGCTTATGATCGGTGTGGATGACTGTCTCCTTCCCGAGAATATAATGCCTCCACTGGAGGAAGGTTTGCAAAATGGAGTACATTTATTTTTCATATGTAGGGTACTTACAAATGGAATCTGATGCAGGAGCATCGCCAACTCATCAAGCGAGCCAGCATATCAAGCGGAGATCAACTGGATAAACAAACCCAAGTTTTTAAAAGTGCTTTGGGATTGTAGCGCAAGTCTTTAATGAAGCCATTTATGGAGGAGCATTGTATCTTGTATTGGACCTTGAGCCTTAAGCTCTCGTCCTTTGGTAGATATTCGACATTTAATATATTTAATGCTGGTAGATAGGTTTTTAAGTCTAGATTTGATAGTTTCGAGTCTGGGAGGGAAAACGGATATAGACACCCTCATTGTATCATTGTAACATTATCAAGGAGCAAGGACAGAAGAGCATGCAGAGAACTGTATGACGAACACCCATGTACAGATATTGAATTAATAGAAGGAAGCTTTGATTCAAGAACATGGTCTGTGTTGTTTTCTCTGTGTATCGATGTTATGCTCATGAATGTTTGCTTTCTTGTTATGCATTTTCTTTGTATATGTTGTGCATGTGATTTCATGTTTCTAACTGAAGTCTGAAAGGGAGAGAGAGTGAGGTTCAATTTTTTTCTATATCTGAGCTAGGATATTCCTGCAAGGTGTGCAGTTGAATTCATCTGCAAGGAGTGCATTGATGAAGGCTCAGTAGTTTAACCTTTGTTCTCATTCACCCAGAACTGGAGGTGGGTTGTTGAAGCCATGCAAGGAGTGCACAGGCTGAAGAAGAAGTCTCAGTTATGAAGCTGAGCAGAAACTTTGAAAGACTACTGCTGCAGTTGTGCGCAGAGTCAAGAGAACTTCAACACTTAGACGTGATTGAATATTTGCCGCAAGGAGTGCATGCAAGAGTTCTTTTATAAAGACTGAAGTTGTGGAAAATCTCAAGAAGGATAGGCCTCTGAGTCGCTGAAGATCAGCGTAGATAAGTGTGTTTAGAAGTCAGGAAGAAGCGTCGCAGGTTGGCGAAGCGGCGAAGGAATCTCATGGAGAGATACACTTTTCTCATTTCGTCGGTTATACAAGGAGGAACGGATGGTCGAAATCCTCTGGGGATATTTCACGAAGTTCCGAGGATCGCTAGATCTTGTAGAGGTGTAAGGAGCGTACGGCGAGAAGATTCCAAGAGTTCGCATCGAAACGGTGAGAGACTGTGAGCCGTCCATCTG
>SNQJ01S0007870.1:98871-152742 GCA_010110895.2 Picea sitchensis | reverse complement strand
AGAAAGACATAGCCAAATATTTGGCCCAATGCATAGAATTCCAACAGGTTAAAGCAGAACATCAACACCCAGCAGGACTATTACACCCTTTACCCATCCCAGAATGGAAATGGGAAACCATCTCCATGGATTTTATCACTGGATTACCAACTTCAACCAAATAGAATGATATCATTATGGTGGTGGTGGATAAACTGAGCAAGTCTGCTCATTTCATCCCCATCAAATCAACCCACAAGGTGTTAGATATCACCCAGATATTCATGAAAGAGATATTCCGACTGCATGGTATGCCGAGAGAGATAATATCTGACAGAGAAACAAAATTTACTTCCAATTTTTGGAAATCACTGATGGCTGGTTTGGAGACCAAGTTGTTGTTTAGCACCACCTATCACCCTCAAACTAAGGGACAAAAAGAAAGAGTGACTCAGATAAAACAAAATCTGAAGGTCGCTCAGAACCGACAAAAAAGTTATGCTGATCAAAAAAGAACTCCAAAAGAGTTCAAAATGGGAGACCATGTATATCTCAGAATTAAGCCTAGAAGGAGTTCCTTGAGAATGGGATCTTGTGCCAAGTTGGCACCCCGATATTGTGGACCCTTTGAGGTTCTAGATAGAGTGGGACCTGTAGCCTATCGACTAGCACTTCCTCCCATAGTAAAAGCACATAATGTTTTCCACGTTTCATTATTGAAGAAATATGTACATTACGCTAATCATATAATTGACTGGTCTGTGATCTAGGTGGAACCGGAGGGAGAATTTCTACCAGAACCCCAATGCATACTGGACAGAAAGGAAACCCCGCTTTGAAACAGAACCATTGCATAGGTCAAGGTGCAGTGGAAANTCCGGTTTTGTTTACTTATGTACATACCATTCATGTTAGTAGATAAGAACATCGAGGACGATATTCCTTTTTAAGGGGGAGGGAATTGTAACACCCTGTTTCCCCCATCTTGTAAATATAATTGGACTGGCCAAGAACTATGGCAAACTCAAAAATGTGAATATGTGATGTAAATGGACCTTGAGGAAAAAGGTCAATGAATGTGAATAACATTTTGAATTTAGTGCAGGACTGCTGAGAGGGGATGTGCAGAAAAAGAGACCATGATGGTGGTCGAAGGCACCTGGAAAGGTGGCGTTAACTTCCACCGAGAATTAATACCATATTTGGACTCCACTGGCCCGGAGAACCTAAGCGGCTCGCTGACCCCAAATTAAATGTCTCGCAGGCTGGTAGGTAGATGGTTTAATGAGGGATGGGAGGTGAACCTCCCATCCGTAGAGTCATTAGACCTGATTAGCGCAAGCGTAATCACTCCACACGCAACCTCGCAAGAGGATAAGGCGTGGGGTAGAAGCGATTGGGGGGCAGACGCGAGGGGAGGACTCTGGCATTATGTAGAGTGAGTGATAGCAGAGAGGAAGGATTGCAACCTTCGCTCCTGGTCACTGGTAAACAGAGACGCAGTCTCACAGCATCGTGGTCTCAGCTCGGGGGTGGCTAGTGGTAAATCCGCTGGGAGTCGCTAAGCCTACGATTGGGTGGAAACGAGCACCCCTCTGAGCAGTTGCTTAACCCTGGTGTTATTTCTGATAAGTATTTTTCCTCTGGCACCTTGAAATATATGTATTTTGATAATTATGCTCATAAGCTACGGAACTGTGAATGTTTTTCATTTTAAGAATGTCTAAGTAGTATTTTGATCAGTACCAGTAGTTGTATATGCTTATAATAGAACGACCACGCATTGGATTATGTTGATAAATGAATTTAATTATGCATAAGTTGAACCAAGTCAGGCTTCTAGCCCATTCGCGGGAATTTGTTTACCCTTATCTGTCTCTAGGGATGCCTCGGAATAGATCTCTTCACAGAGATTCCCTCCTTGGAAAGGGTTACCAAGAACCTGGAAAAAGGACTTGTCTATGCAAGTCTTAACAACCTTGTACGAGGAGGAATGATCCTCTTAAAATCCTAAAGTAGCAGCGTAGGGATAAGTATCAATCGACGGACGAGATTCCATCGGAAGACCCATGGTCATTCACGACCATTTAATTGACAAAATAAATGAGGGCGTTACATACCTTGCCCCTTTTCCTCTACCTTCGTGAATAGCGAGAAATCGGGATCGTAGACCCCCACGGTCCGTGAGAACACCTGGACCGTTGATTTTTCGACATCCATGAAGTAGTGGAAGAGTGAAAAAGGTGGGACATATATGAGCCGTTAGATCTTAGCCAGAAAAAACCGACAGCCGTTTGATCTATTAAGAGATGCGTGAGGGTTAATCCCTCATGAATAGGAGGTTGAAAATATCGACGAGAGGCGTGGCCATCAGGATATCGACATTCATGAAATCAGGAGTCATGATGACATGAGGTCGGGAATTTTCCTAGTGAAAACCTTGGAATCAATAGGAGCCGTCCATCATAGGAGAACGCGTGGTGGCAATTGGAGCATTCAGGAAAAGTCCCGAAAGGAAAGTCATCCATTGGGAAATCGGGAATTTCGTGGACAAGAAGTCCATACACTTCGAAATTGCGAAGTCCGGAATCCCGACAAAGTGAAAGGTGTCCATTGTAGGGCCAGTTGTCATTATATCGGCATATCAGGATTCGGCGGATCGCGAATCCTAAGGACGAGTACATTCCGTCATTGGAAAGTCCGAAAACCTGACAGGAGATAAGGCTGTAGCCTTGTTAGATAGTGGTCACGTGAGCTAGGAGTTTAGCTAGAAGGGCTAACACATAAAGGACCATATCGGTGAATTGGCTCATCAGGGATCGCAGAATTGGGATTCCTGTTGACAAGAGTTAGGGATTTCCCATGGTGGAGACCCCAGAGTAGGTCTAAGCTGTCCGATTGGCGGAGGCCACGTGTCAAGAGATTAACCGCAATGGGAAACCGAGGATCGAGGATTCAAGAGTTCCGTGATCGAGAATCCGGATTCTCGTGATGATAAACCCCGATGAACAAACGAGATTCTTTCGGAGGACCTTAGGGTCTGCATGGCCGTTAGATGTGGAGATGAGATGTCAAATTAAGCCAAGACGTGAATATGCTTTAGGATAAGCGGCGAGCAGATCTGGACGACCAGAGTCCACCCGTCCAGATCTATGGTGGAGGTTCCATTTCAGAGCCCCCTTACTATTCTGCCTTTAGCGGTAGGGGGGGGGGGTCCGAAATTGGATGCGCAGCTCTCGAACGGTCAAGATTAACTCACCGGGATCAATGATGCTCAAGTGGATTTCGGACCCCCCTTTCCATTCTGTCTTTAATGGGGGGTCCGGAATAGTGTGGCATGTGAAGTGGGGCCCCTCCTGACATGTCGCCCACCATGTCGCGTTTCCCTTCTGCCACCTATATTCCACTTAACCGCGTGATAGGGCCTGTTCTCATGGCGGTTCTCTACCCCTGTTGGGATTTGTTCCTATTGGTCATTTGTTGACCCTGTAGGGATTCATCCCCATTAGCCGATCGCTAGCCCTGTCGGGGTTCGACGGTTGCAGAGTGGAACAATTAGACCTTACTGTAGTGTCAAGGCACGAAATACAAATAGGCACTGTGTTCAAATTGAACCGCGATCATGACCCCCGATCACATGGGAATGGAGAAGGAGAGAGAAAGAGCCAGTTTACACTGGGCCTCAATGGATATTTAAGGGTTCGGGTCCGGCAGAAGACCAGAAAAATCCAATTTAGGTAGTAGGTATGTGACAGGGCGGTGCCTCCACTCGACGAAGTTGTGTTGCTTGTTGGTAGTCTTTGAAGGATTTGCACAAAACTATCCATCATCTCATTCCTTTGTTGCGTAAGGGATTCCTCGAGCAACAGCTTGAAAGGATATCCTATCCCGTAATATTTATTTTCTCCCACCATGGAATTTCACTTGGGCATGTGAGAGCTCTTGTCCTCAAGAGAACCAACTCTTTGTACCCTGAGCTCGTCAGGAACATGCACTAAGAACGAAAAGGAGTAGACTACTCTCATACCACTGATCTGGTTTTTATGAGAAAAATGAAACGACTACATAGATATATTATTAACATAGATATACAATGAAAAATAATAGAGATACAGTAAAACTTGGCTTCTATTCAATAAAGAAATATGTTAAAATTGTAAAATGTAGACTAAAACAAGCTTGCTAGAATGGTGGTGGCTTATCTCTGAGAAGAGATGTGATAGTTGCGCTCATTTGCAAGAAGATGAGTACAATGAGGCTCCAAAATCCTTTTTACATCCAAAATGAATTCCAAAACCCTATACATCTAAAATCCTGACTCTAGGAGATGAAGCGCCAAAAGTCACATGGGCCTTGTTGGGGTAAGTTGGTACATCAACTTCTCAGGGTTGTAACTTTTGCATACAATCTTCGTTTTAGGAACACGAAAGCATGTTCGAAAGGTCTATCCGAGGAATACACATTATTCCATCACACTTTGACTCTATATATAGTATGACTATGGTGGGCCCAAAATATGTTGTTTAGGGCCTCAAAATGGCCCCAGAAGTTTAGGACTCAAAAAGCTAGAAACAAATTGCCAAGATGAAAAATCAAATTGCCAAGATGACATCTATATGTGATCTAGTTGGAATAGGTGGGTGGGCATTGATATCCACCAGGATCATCATGTTCCAAAGGAAAACAAGAGTAATCGAGATAAAAATACTGAAAAATGTATCTCTATTGGGTATAAAGATGGTTTGAAAGGTTATAATCTTTGGAACCCATAAAATAAAAAGGTAGTGTATATATGAGATGTGGTATTTAGAGAAATTAAAGATGTTGTAAAATAGGAAGTCCTACCAAAGGAGGAAGAACCAGAGAAAATATAATTTGAATTGAAGGATGATGAATCAAACTCTATAGAAGAACATGAATCAGAAGAAGAAGATCGTCATATTCCAATATTGAGGAGATTGGTTCAGGAAATAAGGCAACCGGAAAGGTATAATCCACCTTATTTCCGTTCAATATTTTCTTTATCTATTGATGATGATGATCCTAGAACTGTTAGGGAGGAAAATGATTCAAAGGATGGAAAACTCTGGAAAAAGGTCATGGTTGAAGAAATGGAAGCCTTGGACAAGAATGAGACTTGGGATCTAGTGGAGTTTCCTATTGGAAGAAATCTCATTGGAAGCAAATGGGTGTTTAAGAAGAAGTTGAATGTAAAATGAAAAGTGGAGAAATACAAAGCTTGGTTAGTAGCAAAATGTTATTCCTAGGTAGAGAGAATTGACTTTGCTGAATATTTTTCTCTTATTGCCAAGCTAACTTCTATTAAATTTCTCTTATATGTTGTTTCCACTTTTTATTTTGAAGTAGAACAGATGGATGTGAAGACAAAATTCCTAAATGGGGATATGGAAGAAGAAATCTACGTGAAGCAACCAGAAGGATTTGTTGTGAAAGGAAAGACAGAGTTGGTATGCAAGCTGAAAAAAGTCCCTATATGGGTTAAAGCAATCACCAAGGATTTGGTATGAAAAATTTGATACTTATATGTTGGGACTTAGATTCACAAGGAGCAAATCATATCATTGTGTGTATTTCAAATTAATCAGTGATCATATTATTTACTCGGTCTTGTATGTGGATGATATGTTGTTGATAGGAAATGACAAGGAGATTATCCAAGATGTGAAAACTTTTTTGTCCTCTAAGTTTGACATGAAGGATCTTGGTGCTACAAATTTCGTTTTGGGCATGGAAATTAAAATAGATCGAGAAAACAAGAAACTCTAGTTAAATCAGAGGAAATATGTGAAGAAAATATTACAGAGGTTTAATATGCAGGAATGTAAACCGGTCAAGGTCCCTATTCCTATCGGTGTAAAGTTATTTGTAGAACAATGTCCCAAGACACAAGAAGAGGAAGACAACATGTCATGTGTTTTGTATGCTATTGTAGTTGGTATTTTGATGTATGCAATGGTCTATATGAGATTGTACATTGCACATGCAGTGGGATTTTTGAGCAAGTATATGTCAAAACCATGGAAGGAGCATTGGATAGCAGTAAAGAGGGTTTTCAAGTATTTGTGTGGCACTAATAGTTATGGATTGTGCTACCAAGGAAGACCAAGATTGGACAGAGGGTTGGACATACATGGCTTTGTTGATGTAGAATGGGCTAGAGATATAGATCGTAGAAGATCTACAAGTGGGTACATGTTTAACTTTTTTGGAGGAGCAATCAGTTGGATGAGAAAAATATAGTATGTAGTGACAATCTCAACTACAGAATTTGAATACATGGCAACCACTCATGCAAGCAAGGAAGAAGTATGGTTACAGAGATTGTGTTCAAGTATTGGGTTGATATAGAAAGTTGTAAGAAAATATTACAATATTCAAAGTATAAGATTTCTGGCAAAGAACTCGGCTTATCATTCAAAGACCAAGAATATTGATGTTCAATATCACTTTTTGAGAGACATGGTTGAATAAAATAATGTGTTTTTGATGAATGTGGGCACTTTGAAGAATGTTGCAGATTCATTAACAAATTTTGTGAGCACTGAGATGTTCTCTTGGTGTATATGATCTATGGGAATTTTTTCCCTGGATTTTTTATTATGTAACCTTGTAACCCATTGTATACAAATAAAACAACAAGTGGGAGAATGTCGGGTATGGGTTATATTCTTTACATGATTATACCTGGTGTATGTGTTGCACCAAGAGTGAGGGGGGGTTGTGAAGGGGAGCACTAGGCCCCCCTTCCTGGGGGGGTTGTGAAGGGGGGCACTAGGTCCCCCTTCTTGGGGGGTATGGGGAGTATATCCCCCCTGTTCTGGGGGTTCAAAGGGGATGGGAGCCTCCCTTCACAAGGGTTCGGGGGAAGCACCCTTGAAAAATAAAAAATAAAATGGTGTTTTTTGCATATGTTTTTAACATGTTTTTTGCATCGTTTTTTAACATGTTTTTTGTCACATGGTTTTTGTCGATGATTTTCTAATTTCGGTTAAGGAATTAGGGTTGTTGACTAATCAAGGAAAATGAATTAGGGGTTTGGATGTCAGGGGATCCTATGTATATATTGTATTGTAAACAATGAATAAGATGATGAATAGAAGAGTACAGGTGTGTCTCTAAACAAATTGTTGGTTTTCCCAATTTGGGTTTCCATGGTAAAAATATCTATGTAATGTGTGTGTGCTATTGTATCTTTTATGTTTTTATGAACAATTCATCTGCATTAATTTATTGTACAAGGTTAAAATCTACAAGAAGACACTCACTACATAGTTTCCTTTGACACTATGGCCTAAATGCTTGCTACATAATCTCCTACCTCCTCTGTTATTCTCTCAAAATACACTCCTTGGATTCTTTTCTCAACTATGGAACAAGTAAAATACAAAATAATGGAACCCTTTCTCTTCCTAGTGGCTCAATATTTAACATTGCCCAATAGTCGTATAGGATTAGGGTTTTTGAATCCTCAACCCTCAATTAGTGATAAGGTTTTGGACCTTCTAGAATATTCTTGAAATTCCACACATAGCTAGCCCCATATGTGTAAGTAATTGTGGTTGACATTTTAATGTACCCATCCCCCAGTAGGGTAACGTCACTACTAATATGAATCAATAAAATTTTCTCAGACTGAATCTAAATGCGAAAATTAACTTACAAAATGACATTCAAGTTTGTTCAGTTGTACATATTGGTAAAAATGTAAATATGACCACTCTTACTGTGCATAGAAGCTACTAATTGCATACATCATTATTTAGCTATAAAATAGAGACATGAATACATCTTTTCTCTCTCAGCAAGCAACATTAACCAATATAACTCAGAGTAAAATGCACAACAAATATATATCATCATTTAACACATCAACACGATAGATAAGAACACTTATCTTATAAAAGTATGCAACCCTCTATAGAAGATAAACATTCCTCCCAACCATGGCCTTGATGTTCCAGTCCTCATCAAAAATATACCCCTGAGTTGGGGCTATGAATCCACAAGTGATGATAGTCCTTAAGGCTGGCTAATGTCCCCTATTTCACCGTAAAAAAACATAGCCAATTCCAATCCACTGGCTCTCTTCCCCTCAACATGCACAACCCAAGGGATGGAATCCCCCTTCACTACTCACAGCCCCTCATACCTTTCCACTCCCCTATATGAATTCCATAAAAGATTGTATATGAATTCTACTTGTTGAGACCTCAGGAATTCCACAACTGCAACACAAATTTTCCCAGCAGCAGAAATGCATGCTTCCTTGGTGAAATTCAAACAATACGTTACTCCCAGGCACACATCCTCTTTCTCCACAATATTACAACTAAAAACAACAACCAAACATGCCTACAATAATTTCCTTCAAGATTTAGCACTCCCAACTCCATTACTTGCCAGAAATATCCATGTGAAAAATTCTCTTTATGCAAAAACGTGAATGCATAATTATGGTCTCCTACCCATAAAAATTTCCCCTTTCTCTTTTGTGTTTGAATTGCACTCTTCCCCAAGATGATTTTACTCATCCCCCATGATCCCAATAACTATGGGATGTGACTCTCACACCCACCCTCTTACATGAATTCAATGATTGGGCTCTAGAACACTCAACAACTAATGGAAGGTTCATGGTAAGGATAATTTAGAAATAAAAATGGTTTGGGTTTAATAAATATGGGTAAAATCTCCCCCTTGGACCCCTTCCCTCTCATGTGGATACTTAGCCCCAAAATATTTGTCTGTTCCCATCTGCAGCTAGCGATACATTTTTTTCATTATGTTCAATTTACATCATTTACATATTACATTGCTTTGTCTCTCATCCATGCATCAAAATTACAACATTCATTGCTAGTTTGGGGTTTGAAAACAGGGATGTTACATTCCCCTCTCCCTACAAATTGCATTGTCCTCAATGCACATAACCATATAGTTTATTCATTGAAATATATAAAAATATTATATTTGAATACTTGATAATTCTGCAACTTAATGACTCGCACAAAAATTCTAAACAACAATTCTCCTTTCCCCTCAACCCACAAATTGGTTGGACAATAAACCTTATATTTTTGGCTCTAGGAACTCTAGCTCCTAAAACAGACTCTTCCTTTGCTTATGTAAAAATGTAAATTCAATTTTCTTCAAAATTTTCAAAAGCATACCCTCATGGCTTCCTCGTGCTCCCATATAGAATCTTCAGGACCATAACCGATCCATTGAACCTTTACCAAGCCTATGGATTTGTTCCTTGGCACTTTGATTTTCTGGTCCAGGATGCACATTGGATCCACCCAAAAATCCCATTTTTGTTCCACCTAGATCAAATTATAATCAATCATATAATTAGGATCAGGTACATACTTTTTTAAAAAGACACATGGAACACGTTATAAATTCTCATGGATGCAGGCAATGCTGGCATGTATGCAACTAGTCCTATATTTTCTAAGACTTCAAAATGCCCACAATATCTCGTTGCCAACTTTGGGAAACTTCCCGATTTTAGTGAGTTTCTCTTTGATTTAACTTTTAAAAACATATGCTCTCCCACTTTGAATTCTCTAGGTGTTCTTATTTTATTAGCATAGATATTTTGTTGATTCTACACAACTTTCAAATTCTACCTGATCTTTACCATATTTTCTTCCATTTCCCTTAATAATTCAATCCCAATAATGGCTCTATCTGTTGGGTTATCCCAACTCACTGGTGTGTTTCATTTTATGCCATACAATGATTCAAACAGACTCATCTTCAATGATTCATGATACCCATTTTTATAAGCAAATTCAACTAAATGGATACAATACTCCCACCTAGAAGGTTTGTTCATTACATACATTCTCAACATATCTTCAATTATTCAATTGATCCTTTATGCTTGCCCATATGACTCTGGGACGTGATATGTTGTACTGAAATTCAAATTTTTCCCAATCCCCTTAAACAACCCCCTCCAAAAAATGGAAGTGAACTTGGGATCTCGGTCTAACACTATTTACTTAGGCACACCATGTAGCCTAGCAATTTCTCTCATATAAATTTATGTAATATCTATTTCCTTATGAGTTACTTTCACTGGAATGAAATGTTGTCAACTTGCATTCTTTAACAATCTCATTAATTCTTCTCTTGGTTCCAGTAGCTACTTGAACTAACCAATACTTTCCATGATTATATTTCTTCAATTTAAATATTTCAACTAGATTTGGATCAATATACTTATGACTATCTCTAGAATCAATCAAAATAGATATGGGTTGATTATCATTATTACTTTCCACTTCAATCATGTAGGATTGATAGTTTGCTTGTCTATTTTCCAAGGTTGGATAGATCCTTGGCATGCTTCTACCCATGTCCTCTATTGTATCCTCTTGATTGATGTTATGCATAGTCCTCATATTATCTCCTTGGTGAGGACAATATTTACACATGTGATCTCCTTCACATCCCCAACACCTTTTGGGTTGTTGTCTTAGCCTCTTTCCCAAGGACTCAGTCATTTTTTGATCACCTCGATATGGATTCCCTTGCTAATATGCTTGACATATATTTATTATGAAAGGTGGTTTGAATCCTTCATTCCTTTTATCCATATTTCCCTTCTTCTTGTCATCCAAAGACTTTTGGAAAGTTTTCCTTCCTTTATTATTCTCATACAACTACTTGGCCTTTCTTATGGATTCCTCTAAGTTCTTGGGTTCATCAAACTAAATTTTATACTTGTAGAAGGATTGCAGTCCACTTGGGAACCTTTGAATTTTGACCTTCTCATATTTTTTGAAGCTGACATACCTAAGACATTCCAAGAACTTTCTCTCATGTTCCCAAGTTTGAGTTCAAAGAACTCTTGCATCTTCTTGTCATAATATTTCTCTAACAAGTATTGTTGTTGAAAATATTTCTTAAATTGCTTCCAAGGAATTATTTTCTCATCAAGGTTCTTAACCTACTTCAGTCGATCTCACCACATAGATGCCTTTATTTGAAGGTGGTAGGATGAAATTATAGCATATGAATTTGATGAGTGGTCATGCAACTAGAACTACTTCCTCATTCCCAACAACCATTCTTCTACATCTTCTCCTTTCTTGTTTTCTCCATCAAATGATGGTGGCTTGATTTTCCTCAACTCCCCTTGCAAGCTATTTGTCCCATGCATACTTATTTAATTTATAATATGAGATACACTAGGGTTTCTTACCGACCTTGAACTGCATATTCTCTTTGGGTCGAGTGCCCTGAGGAATGATGTTGAAGCCTGCTAGTACTCCTTGATTGTCTAGATCCTTCATGATCATCTCTCTTATCATGAGACCTAGATGCTTCCACTTGCCTTGTACTAGATTCTTTCTTTGTTCCTAAATCTATGTTGAATTAATTATGCATTATATTCATACTTTGCATCATCTCTTCCTAAACCTTCATAATCCTTTCATTATAGACATTATAGATCTGCACTTCTCTATGTAGACTTGCCATAGTTACAGGCTCTTGCCTATCTCTTCTTCCATTTGACTCGGTCTCATCATTACCCATGATGACATGTAGCCCTATGATTTATTCTTCATTGTTGCAATACCCTTGGGAATCATTCATATCTCTATTTCTCATACATGAACTTAAGTCTGCTTTCTTGTATCTTTAATTCTGCAAGAATGTGCATGCAATAATTGTTGTTAGAATTAAGCATATTGCAAAATAGTTATTAATTATATTACAGGTCATTATTCATTTCAAATTATGAAGAATATGATTGAACTATTCTAAAATATGATTCCTTAAATGCATTCCTCTCTAAAAAATCTTTCGAATGGTTATATTCATGCCTCATTCTAAGTTTTGAGCGAAGCGTTACAACATTTACAAGTTGCAATTTCCACTCTTTTACTATTACAGAAATATATTTTATCACTTTTTTGGAAATTGTATTACCCCATTCAAAATTATGCATGTACAAATGTTTTATCTTTTTCAATACCTTTCCAGTGACTATTTGTTTGCTCAAATCTGAGTTTTGAGCTGAAAGTTATGGTCCAAAGAAGTTTTGATTGTTTTTCCCAATTTATACTTGTAGGCTACAAGTGCCTTCTTTCTCTCCCAGTGCAAATACCCATATCTCAAATCTAGCTTCATTGTTGTCCTCTATGGTTCATAATATTTCCATATACTACTCTTGAGCCCCAAACAGACTTCTGATAAATGAGTTATGCCCTCTGGAAGTGAATCAGTGTTGTAATTTTTACCCTTATTGTTTTGGTTGTAACTTTCTCATACGAGCTTCGTTTTCCTCCCAGAATATCCCATTGGATATATCTCTTCGATTTATTTTATTTAAGTTTTAGAGACAAACTATAGCTTGGTACACTTTGCTCTCGTGGGTTTTGATTTTCTAAAAATGTCGTTTGGGGCCTCAAAATTGCCCTGCAAGTTAATGACCTTCAAAAGCTCAAAACATTCATAGAAATTTGAC
Organism: Picea sitchensis; assembly: GCA_010110895.2. Classification (NCBI taxonomy): domain Eukaryota; kingdom Viridiplantae; phylum Streptophyta; class Pinopsida; order Pinales; family Pinaceae; genus Picea; species Picea sitchensis. The sequence continues at coordinate 140,258 of SNQJ01S0007870.1, read as the reverse complement.
TAATTTTAGTGTTATAACAGACTTTAAATTTGATTGGTTGATCTCAAATTGAAATAAATATGGACTTTTGACCCACTCTACATCGATGATCGGTGATCAACGATTTTTTTTTGTAAATCCAACTTTCTACCGATCTCCTCGACACCCGATCATCGACCATCGACCATTAGTCGTTCCTCCTCTCAAACTAAAATTGTTTGTGAATATCTTCGATGCCCAACCATCGACCATCAGAGAATTATCTTGGAAAACCAAGAATTCTCACGAATATATCTGAGGCTCGATCATCATCCATTAGACATCAAATAATTCTCTTGGTAAACCAATATTTCTCACAAATCTCTCTGATGCTCGATCATCGACCATCGATCATCGGGGAATTTCGACAACCACTTTCCCACAAATCTTGTCCAACCCTGACCATCAGTGATCAACCATCCCCTTGTTGACATGGAAACCATTCTGACGTGGCATGACATGTAGATGTTGACGTGGAATGACACATCATCCTAAGGTATCAAATTTGTTGACATGGTATGACACATGGATATTGACATCATCATATTCTTTTTCTTTGTTGATGATCGACCACTTCTCTTGGAAAACATAAATAACTCTACTATTTTTTTTTATGCTTGATCATCTTTTGGACACACCAACCACACTGAGAGGGGGGGTGAATCAGTGTAGGGCTCTTATTACTCCTTTACAAAACAACTTAGTTAGCAATCACCAGTTACTCATCATCCATTACTTTCATTTATAACAAGTTGTATGTAATCATATCTTAGCAACAAACATCATCATGAAGAACACAAGGAACACAAGATATATGTACAATTTTATTTTATATTACGAACTAGAATCCTTGGGGGTTTTTTTAGCAACAACTCCACAAGAGCACCAACTCTTAATGCAAGACTTAGCCTACAAATCTCAACACCAACTAAGAAGAGGAATCCAATCCTCAAGTAAAAGACCTAACTTGTAGACAAAAATCAATATGTCAAACTATACCAACAGTCTATACCAAGACAAGTGAATCAACTATGCACAACACAACCTATCACAACAACCTGTCATATCAACATGTCTCATCAATCTAATCATCCAAATATGATCTACTCACAAAGATAAATCATCAAGTAAACTCTCAACCATATGCACAATATCATGAGGTTAACCAACAAGATACCTCTATCAATACACCATACTCTCCATAAACCAAATACCATAAACCCTTACACAAGACCATGTGCCACAAATATACCTTTAGTTTTGTAGCAATTGTCAAGAAATATACCATACCATGCAACAATTGGAAAAATTCCAATATGCAAATCTGTTGTGGTTACCAAACTGCCAACTTTTTGCAGCTACCAAATCTGTTGCTGCAGTTTTGTTGTCACGATTCTGATGTTGTGGTTTTCGTGTTGCAGTTTTGCTACCATGGTTTTATTGTCACAATTTTTCCATCGCAAATTTTCTATCACAATTTTTCTGCCGCGATTTTTCTGCCGCACTTTTTCTGTCGTGATTTTTTTGCCGCACTTTTTCTACCGCGATTTTTCTGCCACAATTTTTCTGTTGTGATTTTTCTACCATGAATCTGCTCTATCAATAATACCTCCCAAATAACCTTTCACAAATGGATATTCAATATGCTCAAAGATCATACACATAAGAGACCCTTGCTCTGTTATTTATACTTCTCCAAGTAGCTTCCTCTAGGGTTTATCTTCTAACGAACTTACCCAACTTCGTTTTGGGGCTAACCCACTTCTAACCACTTTGTCCACTTACAACCACTTTATCCACAAATAGTAAACTCTCCACTTCTAGTTGCAACTAATTTATTTTTAATTTCTTTCTTGTTGCAACCACTTAACCCATGATTAACCACTTTGACTAGTCAACTTTCTTCTAGGAGATTCTAGAATAATTTGTTTTATTTGACCTTCTAGGGGCTTGTAGATAACACATGAGGGTTCTCCAACTTCAAATGGCCATAAATCTCTAACCGTGAGGAGTTATGTGACGTTCCACATATCGCCGGAAATGGAATGACATATACTATCCATATGGAATAGTTTCTCCTGCAAATTCACTGATCTTTATTACATTATTCCTCAATCAAAATTAGGTTCTCTGACCACACTGTTGGGGTACTCAACCACCTAACCATTTGGACTTCACAAAGCATCTTCTCGTGAAGGATTTCACCATAAGGGGACCACTTTCAGAACTTTGTCCAAGAGCATCTTCCCATGAGGTATTTCACCATAAGGGGACCACTTTGGAATTTATCCATTTGGTTCTTACTATCAACCATGACATGACATCAATGATACAAATCCCTTTAATATCAACACATCATTATGACACCACTTGACATCAACCATTTGACAACAATTACAATAATGACCATATAACCAATAATCAATATATCAATGATACAAACACATTACTATGAAAATACTTTAAATCGGCCCTTTGACATCAATGACAACATAGTATAACAATATCCCCCTTTGGCATTGATGGAAAAAACAACATTGATGTCAATACCAATCATTGATGGCAACACTTGAACATGGAAATGATCATGCTCCCTCTATGATCATTTCTCCCCATCAATGTTCATCTCACCACATCAATGTGACTATCTCTCCCCCTTTGACATCAATGGAAAAGGGTAGTCCTCTCCTTGGGGCTGCTCCCCCTACTTGAAATCTCCTTAGGGATTATCCCCCTGTCTGGATGCCTTTGAGCTTCCTCTGAATAATCTCTCCCCTTTTGAACAAGGGATATCACTCTGATGTAATGTTGAAGACATATTGCTCATGCTCTCCTTGTGACCATCGTTCCCCTTGGAAACATGCCTCTGTTCTCTCTCTCCAAGCATCTAACTCTCCAAGAATATATCTCTCTATCCTGCATCTGATGAATATCTCCTCCTGAAATCATGGGAAGAAGAATGAATCCCCCTTTGGGTATGTCTCCCCTTATCATCTCTACAATATGAAAAATATGTTGCTACTGCAATCTTCTTCTGCTGCAAATGCTCAACCAGAACATGGATCAACTGCTCAAGAATGATTTTCTCTTCCTATGACGATCCTTGGACTTGTCCATGCATCAGACCCATGCCATGCCATAATTTATGAATCAAAACGATATGTCAACAATGAATAGAGAATCATGAACAAAACATCAACCATGTACATCATGTGCCATACTATGTGCCAACCATGCACAACACTCATGTACATCAACCATGTAAATCAATACCATACAATATATCATAAGATATCATCAATGGAGTGTATCAATCATATGTCAATAACATGTTCTGACTGTGTACCAAGCATATATCAGGATCATCAACAAGTGCCTCTATCAATGTACCAATAACATCATCAACATGCTAACCATGTGCCTCAACAAAGTGTCATATCACACATGAAATGCCTCTATCATAAACCAAGTGCCACAAATTATGTGTCAATATATGTATCTCAACCATCAAGCATCAAATAATGTAGCAACCAAGAACCATAGTAAGTGTCTCAACTATCCCATACATCATGTATCAAAGTATATGCTAAACAAATAATACCAGTGATGTACTTTAACCAAGTACCATCACCCACAATCATCTTCCCTCTACATGTGCATCAGGCATGCACCAAACTTCAACAATATGAACCACAGTGAATATGTGTTCCCATATATGTATGCCTTACCCAATGTACCAAGTATGTACCAATCATGCATCAACTATAAATAAAGCTATGACTCGTCAATGATGTACAACATAATCACCTCATCAACTACATGTCCCAATATGTATCTCAACCACATTTCAAATTCATGCACCAAAAACATCCAACAAATACATCATAAGATATATCAATGGAGCTCAGATATGTACCATAGCATATCTTTCTCAACCACCATTCACTACAACAAATACTAAGCATCCAATAGTATCTTTAAACATGTACCAAAAGTGTGCCTCAATAGATCAATGATATATCACATCATCATGATATATCTCATAACCAAAGTGCTATAACTTCATTGACATAACCAACATTGTTCCTCAACAGAAAAATCCTCAATCCCCACTCTAGGGTTAGTACCATGCATCCAATATAGGCATCAAGCATATGCTTCAACACTCAACCACATATTATCACCATATATTCATCAAACACACATAAGAATATGAAACATGAAGCAAACCATCTCATACCCTGCATAAACAAAGTTAGATAATCAAACCATGCTGCAAATCATTTGTACACTCTTCTTCTTGATTATTTTTCCACACGTTTCTGACTTGTTCTACAGACAGCTCGCATATGTACACGACATATCTATAGGTCAGCTCACGTATGTACGCAAATTTCTCCATAGTAGCTTGTGTATGCTTCTGAAAATGTCAAGCTTGATCTTGCCTCATGGATGCCTTGTTGTTCTGGTTGTTCAGTCTTCTTCACCCACTTCTGAAGGTGTCCAAGCTTCTCAGAACTTGTTCTCTAAGATTCCATATTTTCAAAATTGTCTTCCTTCCTAGCTTCATGTGTTCTTCTTGTCATGCTATATGAAGCACTCCTCATGGACTATCTTCTTGTGTTCCATCAATCCTAAGATTTGTGGCCAAATCCACTATAGTTCTAGCATGTCATGGTGTGACAATGAGTAACAATGCATCCCACTTTATTACATCTCCAACACCTTAGGGTGTTATGAAACCTTCCATTATATTTCCTTTCATAATTTCTGCAGTCCAAAGCTTTGCGACCATATTCATTACATGAGTAGAAGTGACCATGAAAACAAATTTCATACCTTTGCTTTGGTGTCCATCTTGAAGGTGTCTCTCTTCTAAATTTTCTTTGAGGTGTAAAGATGGATTCTTGATGTCTTCCTTGTTTTTTTCTTCTAAAAGTTTTCTTGCTTTGTGTAGATGGTTGACATGCAACATTAATTCCACCTTTTTAGAATTAAGGACTTATCTCATGCTTCTTAGAATTTCTAGATTCAAGATGTATAGCTTCCTTGTTGTATCCAAGACCTGATTTATCATTTGGAGATCTTTGGCTATCTAGGATATAATCTAAGATTGTTGAGTTGTTCATGAACTTGATGTGATTGTTTGACTTCTCTACTTTATTTCTAATCTCAACAACTTCAGCTTCCAACTTATGGAATGACTCTTCCTTTTAATTTACTTGATTCTTCAATAGTTCCTCTATTATTTTGGATTCTTCAATTTTGGTATTAAGACTGACATTAACTTCAAGACTTTTTCTAAGCTCATCATCCACCTTCTTCCTTTCTTATATTTCATTCTTTAGTCTTTTGATCTCTTCTTATTTTTCTTCTAATTGAGTCTTTTTACTTTCTTCTTGTTCTTTGAGCATTTTCTTTAGTGCCATAGTATATCTTGGGTGTGTTTCTAGGACTTCCTTGTTGTATTTTTCAAGATACTCAAAAGAAATTGAGTAATGTCCTATTTCACTGCTAACATCATCTAACTCGGATAAAACTTTATCTTTAATCTTCAAAAAATCTTCCTCTTCATATATAGGATAATTGTCATCTGATTCTACACAAACTACTTTTAGATTTTCTTCTTCACTCGTAGAGAAAAATTCAACATCGTCACACTTAGATTTATTGCAATTAGAGGATTTTGGAGAGTCTTTACCTTCATTGTTCTTGATGGAGTTTTCTTCAGTGTCTTCCTTTTTTCCTTGATATGTCTTATCTAGCTTCAGCCATAGATCCTTGGTGGAAGTACATTGTCCCATGATTTCTTTGACAGAACTTGAGATTCCATTGAAACTGGTCTTAAGAGCCAATGCATCATTCTTCTTTTATTCCTTTTGAGATGCAAACTTTGACTTATTCTTCAAGGGAATTGATCCACCAATAGGTGCTTTCCAAAAACCTGTTCCTTGTTCTTTCAAATACCCTTTCATTTCTATTCTCCATGCTGAATATTTTTTCTCATCAAAGATTGGAAATTCATCATCCATTTGTGTGTCCATGGATCTCCTCCGAGCTTGTCAAGGCTTATAGTGAAGGCATGCTCTGATACAAAATGTTGGACACACCAACCACACTTAGAGGGGGGGTGAATCAGTGTAGGGCTCTCTTTACTCCTTTACAAAACACTTTAGTTAGAAATCACCATTTACTCATCATCCATTACTTTCATTTATAACAAGTTGTATGTAATCATATCTCAACATCAAACATCATCAATAAACCACCATAATGAAGAATACAAGGAACAAAAGATATATGTACAATTTTCTTTTATATTATGGACTACAATACTTGGGGGGTTTTTCAGCAACAATTGAATAGAGAAAAAAACTCCACAAAAACACCAACTCTCAATGCAAGACTTAACCTACAAATCTCATCACCAGCTGAGAAGAGGAATCCAATCCTCAAGTATAAGACCCATCTTGTAGACAGAGAAAAATATGTCAAACTATACCAATATTCTATACCAATACAAGTGCATCAACTATGCACAACAAAACCTATCACAACAACCTATCATCTCAAACTGTTTCATCAATCTCATCATCCAAATATGATATGCTCACAAAGATCAATTGTCAAGTCAACTCTCAACCATATGCATAATATCACCAAGTTAACCAACAAGATACCTATAGCAATACACCATACTCTCCATAAACCCTTACAGAAGACCATGTGCCAAAACCATACCTTTAGTTCTATAGAAATCATCAAGACCTATACCATACCATGCAACAATTGGAACAATTCCAATATGAAAATTTGATGTGGTTACCAAACTGTCAACTTTCTAGAGCTGCCAAATCTGTTGTCATGGTTTTGTTGCCGCGATTTTGTTGCTACGGTTTTATTATCGCGATTCTTCTCCCGTGATTTTTCTGTCGCACTTTTTCTATCGCAATTTTTCTGCCACGAATCTAGTCTATGAATAATACCTCCTAAATAACCTTTTACAAATGGATATTCAATTTTCTCAAAGATCATACACATAAGAGACCCTTTCTCTCTTATTTATACTTCTCCAAGTAGCTTCCTCTAGGGTTGATATTCTAACCATCTTACCCAACTTCCTTATTTTTGGGGCTAACCCACTTCTAACTGCTTTGTCCACTTACAACCACTTTATCCACAAATAGTAAAATCTCCACTTCTAGTTACAACTAATTTATTTTTAATTGTTTTCTTGCTGCAACCACTTAACCCATGATTAACCACTTTGACTAGTCAACTTTCTTCTAGGAGCTTCTAGAATAATTTGACTTCTTTGACCTTCTAGGGTCTTGTATATAACACATGAGCGTTCTCCAACATCACATGGCCATAACTATCTAATCGTGAGGATTTATGTTGCGTTCCACATATCATAGGAAATGGCATGACATATACTATCCATATGGAATAGTTTCTCCTGCAAATTCATCGATCTTCATTACATTATTCATCGATAAAACTTGGGTTCCCTAACCACACTTCTGGGCTACTCAACCACCTAACCATTTGGACTTCACAAAGTGTCTTCCAGTGAGAGATTTCACCATAAGGGGACCACTTTGAGAACTTTATCCAAGAGTGTCTGCCTGTGAGGGATTTCACCATAAGGGGACCACTTTGGATTTTATCCATTTGGTTCTTCCTATCAACCATGACATGACATCAATGATACAACTAAATTTAACATCAACACATCATTATGACACCACTTGACATCAACCATTTGAAAACAATTACATTAATGACCATATAACCAATGATCAATATATCAATGATACAAACACATTACTTTGACAATACTTGACATCAACCCTTTGACATCAATGACAACATAGTACAACATCATCGACCATCGAATGTCGGTGATTTCTCTCAAACAAATGAAAACTCTCATAAAATTTCGTTGATCCCTGATCACCAGCCATCATTGATCGAGGATCCCCTTTGGATGCATGATACCTTCACCAGATTCTATCGATCCCTGACCATTGGTCATTGACAAGTTTTGTTGGTGAACTTTGACAATTAGAAATTTTTGCCAAAATCCCCGACAAATTAGGGTCGTCGATCTCTCACTTAAGATGATCTTGATCGTTGATTCTACTCTAACCCTCCAAATGACTGAAACTAATATAAATCATCGATCTATCTCATTTCTTCGACCACCAAAATGAATCTCATTCGTTGATCTGACAACCTTGCAAAACTTCAAAAACATTAGAAACTTTAAATTTATTAAAATAAATCTAGGTCATCGATCGTGAGATCAAAAGCGATCTTGGTCGTTGATTCTTTAAACTCTCCCAGTTCCATAAGCCTCCATTAAAATGTGAAATTCAACCTTGAGGGTTAAATTTAACTCAATAATTCAGTCAATTGATGCCATTAAATGTCTCAAAAAATTCTAGGTAATTCAAACTCGAATTTTCCCACAAATTTGGGGATTTTCGCTATGGTTTTCCACCGTTTTTCCCCAAATTTGCTCAAACCAAATTCTGTAACAATTAATTTTATCGAATTCGCACTGGTTGCTGGTCCATATGGGTCCAATGTTGAAATTAATCTCTAATACCACTGTGTAATTTACCCATCCCCTATTTGGGTCACGTCACTGCTAATATGACTCAATAAAAAACTATGATACTAAATCTAAATGTGGGAATTAGCTCACAGCATGACATTCAAGTTCGTTCAGCTATACATAATGTTAAAAATGTAAATATGATCACTCTTATTGTGAAAAATAGATACTAATTACATACAACATTATTCAGCTATACAATAGAGACATGAATGCATCTTTCTACTCCTAGCAAGCAACATTAACCAATATAAATCAGAGTAAAATGCATAGCAAATATATATCAACATTTAACACATCATAATAGAAAATAAGAACACTTATATTATAAAAGTATGCAACCCACTATAGAGGATGAATGTTGTTCCCAAATGTATCCTTGTTGTTCCAGTTCTCAATAGCAAGACACCCCCGATCTGGGGCTATGAATCCATAAGAGGTGGTGGTCCTTAAGGCTGGCTAACATCCACCCTCTCATAGTAAAAAATCACAGCCAATTCCATTCCACCAGCTCTCTTCTCCTCAACTTGCACAAACCAAGGGATGGAATTTCCCTTCACTTCTCACAGTCCCTCAAGCCTTTCCACTCCCCTCTAGGGCTTTTAGCACAAGTTGGATAAGAATTCTACTTGCTGGAACCTCAAGAATTCCACAATTGCAACACAAATTCGCCCAGCAGCATAAGTACATGATTCCTTGGAGAAATTCAAACAACATGTTACTCCCAGGCAAAAAGCCTCTTTCTCCACAATATTACAACTCCAAATAGAAACCAAACATGTCTACAAAATCTTCCTTCAAGCTTCAACACTCCCAACTCCATTGTTGGTAAGAAAACTCCATGTAAAAACTGTTCTTTCTGCAAAAACGTGAATTCATAATTCTTGTTTCCTACCGATATGAATTTCCCCTCTTTCTCTTTCTTTCTTGACTTTCACTCTTCCCCAAGCTGATTTTACTCAGCCCCCATGCTCCCAATAACTATGGGTTGTGACGCTCACAACCACCCTCTTACATGAATTCAATGATTGGTCTATAGAACACTCAACAGCTAATGGAAGGTTCATGGTAAGGATAATTTAGAAATAAAAATGATTTGGGTTTAATAAACATGGGTAAAATATCCCCTTGGACCCCTTCCCTCTCTTGTGGATACTTATCCCCCAAACCTTCATCTTTGTCCATCTGTAGTTGGTGATACATTTTCTTCATTATATTCAATTTACATAATTTACATATTACATCGATTTGGATCTCGGCCATGCATCACAATTACAATATTCAAAAATAGCTTGGGGTTTGAAAACATGGATGTTATAGACATGGCGTCCACTTGTACCATGGTGGTTAATAAGGTAGGTAAACTTATTGGAGGCATAACTTCCGCATATGAGCTCTAATAGAGGTGATTTTTGCACTCTTGGAAAGGTATCAATGTGTAGAATAGTGTCAAGGGGCTAGGAAAAATTCTTACAGAGTATTGACCCCAAAAAATTCCATTTGACACCTCAAAATGGATATAGAAGGTTCTAGACCCCAATTATTCAAACTAGGACCTGTTGCTAAAATGGGGCCTTACAAGCCAATTCCTCTGATTTTTCCACACATAAGTACCAAGATAGATGCCAAATTATATAATGATCCAATACAAATCATTCAAAACGGGATCAACATATGAAACAGACTCTGAACCATTGACATTCATAGCAAACTCACTTACTGGTTCATTCGAGTGAGGAAAAAGGTGATATTCAAAAACCAAGTTGAACCAACCTACCCACTACAATTGGATCGGTTTCTTTGGTGTGAGGACATCCATCTATTGGATCATTGCATTTCTGAGTAGGGCCACATACAATTAAGAAAAACACAATAGACTACATGGCTAGATGCCTTGAATGTCAGTGAGTGAAGATTGAGCATTAGCACCCAACAAGATTATTATAGCCATATGCTATACCAAAATCAAAATGGGAAGTGATTTTGATGGACTTCGTAGTGGGTTTTCCTATGATATCAAGAAACATGATTTAATCTTAGCAGTAGTGAATACTTTGACCGAGAGTATGCATTTTATTCTAGTGAAAAATATCTATCAAGCACCATAAATAGAAATATCTTTTGTAAATGAGATAGTGAGACTAGATGGAATTATGAAGAAAATCACTTCAAATAGAGTATTAGTTTTTATAAGAAGGGTTTGGACTAGTTTCTAAGAGAGCTTGGGATTGCAACTTAATTTTAGTATGAAATATCATCCTCAGACATATGGACAAACAAAAATAGTGGATCAAGTGTTGAAGGATATGTTATGTGGATCAAGTGTTGAAGGATTTTTTGGGAAGAGTATTTTCTTCTTGTGAAATTTGCATATAACAGTTATCAGCATTCAATAAAGATGGTACCTTTCAAAATTTTTGTATGGTAGACCCCATAGAACTCCTCTTATTTGGGATAGACTTGAAGACATAGTTCTACTTGGACCTGATGTAATTCAGGAAATGAAATAGCAAATGAAAACAATCAAAGAGAGGTTAAAAGAAGCTTAACATAGACAAAAAGGTTATGTAGATGTCCATAGAATTGATAGAAGTTAAAAATAAGGGGACAAAGTGTTTTTTCAAATTATACCACAAAAGATCTCTATTAAATTTGGCAAGGAAGCAAAGTTATTGACACAATACATGGGACCATTTAAGATTACCAAAATATTGGGACCAATTGCTTATTGTCTTCGTTACCATCAAATATAATATTCATAACGTTTTTCATGTTTCAGTTTTGCACTATTATCTTTCAGATCCTTCTCATTCTATTGATTTGAGTAATTTGCATGTGTCGAAAGAAGGGGCCTTGAAGGCCAAACAGATATGCATACTAGATTAGTGAACTCCACATCTTTGACATCATTTGGTCAACCAAGTAAAGATCCATTGGGATATTTATAGTCTCAATTTAGCTACTTGGGGGGATGCAGTTGAGATGCGTCGACATTTTCCTTATTTATTTTAGAACTTTGGGACAAAGTTTCCTAAAGAGAGGGTGTATGTAGTGCCCTGTTCTACATTGAGTTTATTTGACTTATGTTTTGTTATTATTTGAGGGCATTTTGGTTAAAAGAATGACCCAATTGGTCGATAGATACATTTTTGGATGATGTGTTCTAGAATTTTAATTTGATTTGATTTGATCCTGGCTTACATTTTAATATCCATGTGATGGTATGAGATTATTGGATTATGTAATATTATGTAATGATTTATTTTAAACTAGGATTAGGTTGGGTTGTATATTGACATGCATGTGTGTGCATGTCTAAGAGTCATATAGGTGATATGAACTTTTAATGATAAGTGATTCCATGAGATATTGAAAATGAATACATGTTTAATTTGATTTGATCTGGGCTTACATTTTGATATCCATGTGATGGTATGAGATTATTGGATTATGTAATATAATGTAATGATTTATTTTAACCTAGGAGTAGGTTGAGTTGTATCTTGACATGCATGTGTGTGCATGTCTAAGACTCGCATGGATGATTTTAGGGGCTAAATTTCGCTCGTGGGCTAATTTTCCATGGTTTTTCCAAAAACGTGATTCGCTATTTTAAAAATGATTCGCCCAAATTCTATAAGATAAAATTATTTTAACTTAAAAATCGCCAAAATTTTATAAAAACTATATAAAATCCTTAGAAATTTGAATATTATTACAAAAATATCGCCAAACATTTATAGTTGGCATATGAATGATTAGTAAGATTCGCCAAGGTTTCTACATTTTAAAATAAATTTCCATCCTTAAAATCATCCCTATCTAAGAGTCATATAGGTGATATGAACTTTTAATGATAAGTGATTCCATGAGATATTGAAAATGAATACATGTTTATGTGATGGAATTTATTATATTATGTTGCACTATTGATGGTTTGTCAAGTGTGACAGGAAGAAACACAGATGCACATGAACTCTAAATTGATTCAAGATATGTGGACCCAAGATGGGCTCGGGATATTTATGATTTCAATGTGTATATTGGTGCTTATTGTTATTCATGATTACTGGACAATAATCTTTGATGTATTTGTCTCTAGATGCGTGCAAATATAGGAATAATAATTTTCATTTAAGTTTGTACATGGGCAAAGGTTTGTATGAAAAGTTGTGACATGATGCATACCATCAAGGGGAGGAAGTCTAAGTTGCATATTCTTTCCTACTAGCCTCATTCTTGTGTAATAGGTTGAAAAACTTATGTTTTTTCCTACAAGATACACACTTCCATGAGGGTAGGCCATGGATTCAGTCACCCATGAGGTTCTACTAAGGGGCATGCAATAAGGTTTCAATCCTTATTTGTTAGTGACCATTAGTCTCTCACTAGAGGTAATTATTGGGTTAACTAGGCTTCAATTGTGACATAGACCCCCCACCATGCAAATGGATACTTGAAAGATCTGAGTCAGTTTGATCTCACCCTTAGTATCATGCACTCGAATATTTGTATAGGTTATGTCTAGCTCTTGGTGCAGGGTACTTGAAGAGTTGTAATGATCATGCCTACCTATTAATACTAAATACTTAAAGGCTCTAATTTAATCTTCTCTCACTCTTGGTATTGACTTTAGTTTGTATATGCATATACTTTGGGAGAAAAGTATATTTTGACTTGCATAATTACTGTGGCATAAATAAATGAAAAAGTGCATTTATGATTTGATTTTGTAGATTTTAACCTTGTATAATATTTACTGCAAACAGATTTTCAGTAAAAGAATAGAACAGATACAATGGAAAATACAAACATTAAACAAAGACTTTTCCCGTGGAAACCCAAACTAGGAAAACCAGTATATTCTATATTCATTCATTGTTATACATTGTTTACAATACAATATACATATAGGAGCCACTGGCATCCAAAACCCTAACCCAATGACCTGGATTAGTCAACAACCCTAATTCCTTCACTGAAAATAGAAAACCATCGGCAAAAAACTTGTGCCGGAAAACCTCCCAAAAGTGGACACGAAAATCAGGGCAACACGAAAAACAAGGCAAAAATGTGACACATACCCAACAGATTTCTCATGTAGATATATGCATATTTTATAAAAAGGGAAATGCGAGATTAGACTCACCTTGATATTTAAAAAAAACACTTAAGAGTTGATAATAAAAGAAAGAAAGTGACTTTTAATTAAAATTTTACTTAAGTAGTAAAAAGGTATTGCATATGCTGCCACTCATTTAGGAGAAATAAAATGATCAAGGGAAGGTGGTGAATAATATCTATTAATGTGTTTTTGAAATTACTAATTGTGCATGGAGGTGATATGTGTGTGGGTGAATATTATGCATCTAGTAATTAAATAATCGACATTTTTTCATCAGATTGGCATGTGGCATGAGCCTCAAAGGCTATATAAGAAGAAAGGTTTGGGCTTGAGAGCTCATCTTTTGCACCCTAATGTTGGATGTATGTCCTAATGCTCAAATTTTCTTGGTGATCTAGTTGTGATTTTGGTCTCGAGAATGCCCAATACCATGGAGGTGGGATACCTTAAATGTTATGGAGGAGCCACACATTCTACATGCTAGATTTTTCTTATCTTTTCATACAACCCAAGGTTTCTAAGGGAAAAAGAATACCCTAAGGATATGGTAAGGTGGTCAGCTAGTAAGCCTCTTTCAATTGGTAATTCATGGAGGTTGGAGTAAGTTTCTAAATGATACTCTTGGAGAAATCTTGGAGCTAAATACTTAACAAATAGGACATCTATAGACATATGGAAAAAAGTATAATAGTCTATAAATTTAGTTAAGTGTGCATTTATCTTTGAAAATTCAAAAATTTTCCTTGAGGATTTGAATCTCTACATTTACATAGAATTTATTATTTTTTTATGGAAGTTAAAACCTCCATTTAGAATCACTAATATGGTCTTCCAAGCATTTTGAACCTCTGTATAAAACTCTTAGTCAATTGAGCAATTATAGTTTTCTTTAGAAAATATTTTATTTTAGTTTTTCATACAAATAGACTCCAACATGACCTCATGAGCTTATGTAGAGAAACTAATAGTTGGACCATGACTTTCATTTAAGAAACTAGCAATCACATCCTATAGTGGTCTATATGCTACTTCACAACACATAATTTGTGTTTTAAAGGGAACTTGAGCGAAGTTTTCTAGGTTTTTCACCTAGCAAGGAATGTAATAATTATTTGTGTTTAAAATGTGTTGAATCTCTCTTAATATATCTTTAGATTTCATTTTCATTTGATCTAACATTGTCTATTACTTGAAGAGACTTTTGATTGCATTGGAAACATTGATTGAAATGTATTCTTAGTTGAGTTATAACAGATTGTTGTGTATTTCTTATTGTTGAGCATATCACTGCAAAGGACTAGCAAGATGGTTGGAATCTTATTGATCTAAAGAATTATTACTTTCAGCTATAATATTATTTATATTTGAGGAAGGTTTATGTATTTAGAAAAGGTTTTGTTACCTCAATTAAAGGATTATATTTCCCTATAGAGAACATTTCTAATACTTCCATAGAGAGAGTAGCAAAGGACCATTGAATGACCTACAAAGGCTGAGTCATTGTGGATTGGAATTTGTATTGTTGGTTATGTAATTGAGCATATTGAAGTGTACTTTGGGATATTGTATTAATTATATTGCATTGAGACATTTCTTTTAAGACCGTCAATTTGAATTAAGAATTTGTGTTTGCATTATCTCGAATATCATTGAATGATTCTTATGCATATGTTTATGATATGAGATTATATGTGTGTATATGTGTGTATTGCATTCTAGTAGATTGTGTGCTTTGTATTAGGTTAACGTCTCAAAAATATTAAACATACAAAAGAGGAAGTTGACCTTAAAGGCTATTTTTGTTACTTGAACAAGGGTGATCAAATTCGAGTAAAAGTGCCATTGAATGAATACGGTATTGCCTTATTGCAAACAATAAAGCCATAACCTACTTTGAAATTTAAGATGAAATTTAGTTAGAATATCACACCATCTCAAAGTCATCGATTTTTAAACATAAACATTATACCAATACTTTTAAAAATCCTAAAATTAATGAAAGTAAGAGATTAAATGTTTGAGCACTTAATACAATATAGAAACAAGATTTGTACATTACAAAGTGTGAAAATCTAGAAATAAAGTCCAAATTCTAGAAGTTATAGCATGCAAAATAATCCTAAAATTAAGGAAAGTAAGATATTAAATGTCTAAGCCATTAGAAATAGGATTTGAACATTACAAAGTGTGAGTCCTTAATAAAATATAGAAATAGGATTTGAACATTGCAAAGTGTGATAATATAGAAATAAAGTCCGAATTCTAGAAGTTATAGCATGCAAAATAGTCCATTAGTCTATGACAATTCAAAGCCATAATAGTTGCAGGTGGAGAAAAGTGCACAAGAGTTGTCAACAAATATGAAGTAAACCAGCCCGCAAGGGTGTAGACCGATTGGCAAGTGCTGTGTAAATGGAAGGAAATATGTAAAAAGAGGCCTCAAGGTCGATTCTCACCCCGATTTACCGGGAGGGCGTGCTTGTGGGCTCTGCGTTCCTCCCTAGGGGTTATAAGGCAACCGACAGGATTCGACCCTGTGTCACGCGAGTACGATACTGTCATTGTTACCAATTCCCCTAGTTACAAAAAATAAAAAATAAATAAATAAAATAAAAAAATATGAAGTAAACCAAAGTAATCAATGTTGCTTTTGGAGAGAAACTTAATCTAGTGGATGCCACATCATCATATGATATTTAAAGGCAAAGTTAAATCATAAGTAGTAGAAGTAATCAATGTTTATTTTGGAGAGAAACTTAATCTAGTGGATGCCACATCATCATATGATATTTAAAGGCAAAGTTAAATCATAAGTAGTAGAAGTATATGAAGAGCCATAATTCATGCACTTAGAGGTCCAATAGAGCCAAGTGGACATAGATATTTTTTAAGGTGCTGAGTCAAAATGTTAAAGGTATACGATGCTAACCTCTAAATATATTGTGATTAAATGCAACATTTTTTATCTACCTTTATCATAGTTTTTAACTTCGTTACTCAATTATTCTTGGATAAGCATTAGCTAATCAAGAAGCTTTGGGAAGCTTGTGTCAAGTTGGGACAGTTTGGGATGCAACACAATTCATTCCATATATATATATATATATATATAAATGGGTAATATTCGTCAAACATGACATGTTTATGTTATTTTGATGTACAAAAAGAATGCGATTGAACATGTTTACCATCCTCAAAAAGAAGAAAAGTACTTGCAAGTTATAATGTGTAATACTTGTCGAACATGACATGTTGTTGTTATTTTTATGTAAAAAAGGATGTAGTTGAACATGTTTACCATTCTCGAAGAAAAGAAAGGTACTTGAAAGTTTTTTCCAAACAATATATATAGAAAGGCATCTTGAATTAAAAGCTCCAACAATTATGGAGAGGTTATTCCATGTTGAAATGGATAACTTGAAGCCTCACTAAAAAAAGTAAATCTAGGAATCCATAGCTAAAATTATTTAACGTAAATGAGTTTTTAAAATTTTGAAATTTTTGATAAACCTCTTCGTTTCAAAAAGAAAATTCCCAATGCAATAAAAACATTTTGTAATTGAATATCAATGAGTTTTCTAAATTTTGAATTTTTCATTGAATTTCTCATCAAAAAAATTCCCCAACACCAAAACATTTATTTTGTAATTTTGGACGTTATAGTAATTAAAATTCATTTGCTTAAAGTTTTGATGGAGTCAATATGACTCCAATATTATGGATTCTGAAACCTTTTTCTTTTTCTTTTTTTTTCTTCTATGCAATACATATCCTCAAGAAACATGTTAGATACTTCTCCTCATTTCAAGAATGGTAGTCAGAGTAAACTAAATTTGTTAAAAGCTAGAGGCTTTTCAACATAGAGTTCAAGGCCATTACAACAATATACTCATTAAAAGTTCAACATGTCATTTGCAGGAACTAAATCTAGGTGGAGAGAATGACAATCATTCATCCCACATATAATTTTTGTCCCATCTCCTCTTTGTTGATAATGTAATTTTATTTGGTGCAGATTCTATTCGGAAGTTTGTAGCACTAAAAACGATATTGGATGAGTTTTGTGTTGCAACTAGAATGCAAATAAAGATGCTCAAATCAAATTTGTACACTAATTCCATTCCAGAAGAAGTATTGGTTTAGATGGATGAGATCATCCCTTTTACATGCAAAGGAATAAAAGATGGATTTAAGTACCTAGGTTTTGTATTGAAACCAAACTCATATTCCTATGATGATTGGCTTTGTCTTGTCAAGAAAATTCAGAAAAGATTAATGCTTTGGTCTCACATGTGGCTTTCTAGAGGGGGCAGACGACTTGTCCTTTTTATGTTAGTTTTAAGAAATATTCTTGTTTATTGGGAAATCATTGTGAAAATACAAAATGGTATTCTCACAAAAATCTAGAAGGTGTGTTTTCATTTCCTGTGGGCAGGTAAAAAAGACTTGGGAAGAATTCCTCTAGTCAAATGGTCCTAGTTGGTGATGCCAAAGGATCTTGGAGGTTGGGGCATTAAAAACATCAATAGGTTTTGTAAATCGCTTGCTGAAAAGTGTTTATGGAGGTTGATTCACAACTCCATGCTTTGGGGAAGGGTATTAATCTCTAAATACTTAAAGGGAAAGATGATTGTGGAATGGATTAGATCACATAAAAAAATAGGTAATAACAACTTAGTGTGATGGAGAGATATGGTTGAGGCCTTCCCCCTAATTGGTAATTGGATTGTACGACGGGTTGGAAATGGGAAGAGCATTAGAATTGGAGAGGATCCATGGGTGAATGTGAGTCCAAATTATAAAATCTCAAGGGATCTAATCTCTATATTACACGATTAATGCATCTATTCCTTGTGGGATGCAAGAATAGAAGGAGGAGATTTCTTAGGGAGAATCATTTGGAAGATAGCTGCCATTTTGGAGTTGGTTGGCTCTCATATAGTAGAATCGAACAATTACATAGATATTTTAAACTCCTATTATATTGAGCTCATGGAGAACGAAGCAAACTCTTTGGTCTAGTCTAAGAATGAGAAATATGGGATATACACAGCTAACTTAGGATATATTTCTCAAGAAGAGGATGCCTTTGAGGGCGGAGGGAGTGGTGGTGGCCTTATGTTTGGAATACTCACGCTCCTTTAAAAGTGAAGACATTACTTTGGTTGGCCATTGAAAACATAATTTTAACATGGTACAATAGAATAAAATGAGGATGGGAACACCCAAACATATCTGCACTTTCTAAAAGTGAGTTGGAAAATGTGGTACATCTCTTCATTATGTGCCAGTATGCCCAACAGGTTATATCAGAGGTCTTTACAGAACTGAAAGGTTTAATGCCAACCCTTTCTAGTAACTTGATCGACCGGATTAAGTCATGGAAAGAGGATCCAGGCACACAGGATATGTTGTCTCTTCCTTGTTTCATGATCTATTTCATGTGGTGGGATCACAATGTTCGCATCTTTTAGGATTTATATATCCCGCCATCTACTTCAGCAGCCTTAATTGTTAAATTGTCTAGATAATTCAAGTGCGAAGAAAAAATTCCAAAACAAAAAGTTCTCACCTAACCCACTTTAGACAAGAAAATTCCATGGGGGTTCTTTGATGGAGCAAGTCAAGGTCACCTACCAAGATGTGAGGTCGGTGTTGTCTTAATTATTTATGATTCTCATTATTTTAAAATTTGATACTCTCTAGCTAGAGGGACAAACATGAAAGAAGAACTCTCGGCTTTATGGGCACTTTTGTTCTAGTTAACCTCCTTAAATATGCATAAATGTCAAATCTTGGAATCATAAATGTCAAATCTTGGCTGATTCCAAGGCTGTAGTAGATTGGGTGACTGGAAAAAATCAAATGTAGGTGTTGAGACTTAAGAATCTAATGGCATAGATCCATTATTTCCTTTCAATGATGGAATGGTTCTCAGTCACTCATATTCCCATGGAATTAAATGCTTTGGATGACGAGCTTTCAAAAGAGGCTCTAACTTTGAATTATGTAGCTTTCATCATTCAAGAATTTTTTGAAGGACGGTTCCGAGATGAGATGAACTTCCGGGTTTATATAATGATATTTTATTGTAGGCATTATTTTGCATGCTAGATTGAATTTATGTTTTAACAAACATATATTGTTAATAAAAGGTTGTATTGAGGAAAGGAGGAACACGTTTGAAATGTAAGTAATGCGAAAGGAAATGGACAGTGTCATGAGAGACAATAATATGTATATTCACAATTTTGATGGATATAAAGTTAGGTCAAAATTAAATTAAAATTTGTATTTACATATATTAAAAAAATTAAATGTGTTCACTTTTCATGGATTAATAAAATGTTGTGAATAGATTATTTTTATGTGTTTGTGGGTATAAATTTAATAATAATATATTTTTAATGTTACGGCCAAGTCAGACACCAAATTGGACAAGGGACCCCCTCCGTTCAACGATTTGACTGGTAAAGTCTAAGGAGGTATACATACCCTACACCCCTCTAGATTTGAACTTGTGACCTCTTAGGAGGAAACACATGCTCTTAACCATTAGACCTACTCAAGATTTGAAATGCTTGCTTGTATTGTTGATCAAGTGATCTATTACTCATTCATATCTATCATATGTGAATTATATCACCCATTCCACAAGTAATCCATTGTGTTGTCGTCATCTATGTAACAATAGCACTTGGGGTATCCAAACATAACAAGTCATACTTCTATATGGACCTTTGACACTGGCAAAAGGATGGACCACGGTTGAGTTTCCTTGCAATGTTGGAACTATGGAGGTGCTTGCTTTCTAACATTAACATCCCTTCACTTATGGTTCCCTTGTTTTTACTTCTTCGACATAGTTTGGTAACATGTCTTTGATCAATCATTTTCCAATGTTTCTTGAACCTTTTACTCATCTTTGATCAAATCCCATAATCCGGATGCAATGAGACATGAAAAAAATCCCATAATCCGGATGCAATGAGACATGAAATTCATTAACGGTTACGAAGAATTCATGAAATAAACTAGAAAATTAACCTTCTAAATCAAATCATTAGGTTTTATATTTATATTTGTTTTGTAGATCAACAAAAAAAGAAAGTAGTTTTTCTTTTTAATAAAGTAAAATATTGAAAAAAAACAAGTGTAAAGCATTTTACAATTTATTTTATATAATAGCCATGTCTACATGCACAAGCACAAGTAAAATATATTAAGTTCAATCCATCATTGTTAAATGTGAAAATTATATTGGTTTGTGTATTTTGACACAAATAAATTAAATTTAACAATCTCTATATACTCTATTACAATAGTTATTATTTTACTACAAAATATTTAAAATTCATTTAAATTGAAGATTTTTTTTTACTATATTATAAATTCCAATTCAAAATTGTACAAAATTAACATATATTATAAATTCTAATTCAAAGTTATACAAAATTAACATGTTAATAATTTCAACAATTTTAATAAGTAAATTAATTTTTTTATTTTTTTCATTAAAATAGATTCAAAGTGCTGAAAATTTATATAAAATTAATCATTAATCACTCAAATTTGAAGATTCAATAATTTTTTGTTAAATTTTAAAAAAATATAACCCAAAATATCACCAAAAACCCAAAACATAAAATATTTAAACTACAATAATAAATACATTACCTATGTAAATAGAACAAAATCACCGTTGTTGCATATGAATCCAAAAAAACATACTTCACCATGTTGGCAAATAGATTTTAACATTTCAACGACACAAAATCATAAATAAATTTAAAAAACAAAATAGAAGCATTATGAAATATTGAAATCGTTGGCCATTTATAATATTAGAGAGGGTATGGAAGCGGGAGAACTGAAAATTTCATAGGCTCTTAACATTTTTATTATTTTTGGCATACTAATGGTTATTAACATTTTTAATAGTTTTGGCATAGTAACAGATTTTATACTAGTGTAAATTAATGTTGTTTTTATTTACCCAAATTGTTAATATAGTTGAGTTGGTCTAAGGGGTCAGATAAAGGTTTGATTTAAAAGGGTTAGTTTAATTTTTTGTTGTTTAAATTTTATTTTTAAATTTAGAAATAGATTTAGCTTGAAAAAAACATTTGAAACATTTGAATTATATATAGTGAACTACTCAAATTTTCAATTTAATAATTTTTTACCAGATTTAAAGTAAAATTAAACAAAAAATATAATAAAACATAATCAATCAATCAAATCCACAATCCAACAATTTTTGTCAAACAAAATTAAACATAAAATATTACCTTTAAAAAAAATAAAAAAAACACTTATAACAATTAATCTGCAACTAAACATTCTCTATAACTAAACATTCTCTATAAACATTCTCTACAAGAACATTTAATCTACTGTTATAATTCAAGTGCACTATTTTCAATCATGCTCTCCCTAATAGCAGGTATGATTTTCGCTTTGGATGCTACAGGTCCCGAGTTCAATGATAAAAATAGTTTATTTATAATCCATTCAATGTTATAAAGTAGCTCCACTCGGAAAATATAAATATAATAGTGTATTTATAATCTATTCAATGCTATAAAGTAGCTTCACTGGGAAAATATAAATATAATGGTTTAAACAATTTTGCTCAGCTTCCAAAATCAAAATGTATAATTTCTTTTGAAGTGATGAATCATTATAATTACACAAAGCAAAGATTGTATTTTCATGTTTTATTTGTCTTGATTTCAAATTTTGTATTAGTTTTTTCAAAAACAATGTATGCAGAAGATCTTTTAAAAAACAAGTGTTGCATGGTAGCATAGTTTCTGTTAGGTTGGAATGGGAATAAATGCATTGTTACAACGGGATCGAGTACAGACACTTGGCAAGCAGGTTGAAGTACATGTGGTATCCATGCAGAGGATGACTTTGTGGTAGCGTGTCACTGGCCAGCGACAAGACATTTGGCTTGTAGATAACACCATAAGGTTAATATGCGAAGGAGACAGTTTTTTTCTTGGCAAGCAGGTTGAAGTACACGTGGTATCCATGCAGAGGATGACTTTGTGGCACTGTGTCACTGGCCAATGACAAGCATTCGGCTTGTAGATGACACCATAAGGTTAATATGTGAAGGAGGCAGTTTTTTCCTGGGGTGTGTATAGTTCAAACATGGGACCTAGAAAATTTTTGTTTAAATGACTTGCAATAAAGGTTCCTAAAAAAAGGGACTAGGAAGCACAAACATTAAACATTAAAATATAATAAACACAATTTACTAATATCCAACATAGTTGAAGGAAAAAAAACATAGCATTTTCGAATTTGTTTTCTTTGAAATTTATCAAATATTAATAATATCTTGCAACAAAGGTTCCTGGAAAAAAGGACCAGGAAACACACACACTAACATTCAAATACAATAAACACAATTTCATGACATCCAACATAATTGAAGGGAAAAAAAATAGCATTTTCGAATTAGTTTTCTTTGAAATTTATCAAAAATTAATAATGTTTGTTACATATTTCTGGAATCCGTTCCATATTTCTAGAAATTTAAATGTGTTTGTCATATAGACCGGGATTGGGGCTCCTGCGGACCATAAAAGAAATAATTACAAGAATTAGGACTGTAGAAAGAAGAAATGTGTGACGGTAGAGAGGAAGACCTGAAAAAAAAAATTGAAAGTTATGAGTCTTTGGTTAGAGATTTCTATTTAAAGAGGTATAATAACTAGACTGATAAAGAAAACAAGATGACATTAGTATAGACTTACTATGAAGCCAATGCATTTTTGTTGGTGTCATTGACGGTCGCTGGAATTGTGCCAACTGGTTGTTGCCCTTCGTTGATGAGGTTGTCCATTCTTCGTTGGAACCATTCTTCAATGTAGTTTCTCATGGGGGCCACGTTGATTTCATCCTGGATTTCTATGTCGAGAAGATCGTTTTCTAATTTCCTTAGATCCATAGAAATACCATGCAGAGCCTGTTCAATTTCTTCATTGTGTGCCGAATAGTCCAGTAGCCAGCTCTCGATGTCATCTACATGATATTCAACTATGCCATAAAAAATTTCAAAAGACAACCCCTTTAAAATATCAAGTTGTTCATTGAAGGCTTCTTTGGTCACTGACAAGGATTTGAGGATTAAGTTTGGGTCTTGAACCTCGTTGGTACTTCCGGATAAGTCTATTTGGGTCAGGTTACTAAATAATTCTTCTTTTTCTAATATGGCTTGTTCACATGATTTGACAATCAACTGCAAGTTCTTAATTTTATTTTGCCAACATCCTTTTTTTTTTTTTATGTGCTTTGGGGAGGGGAGATCCTCTTGTCTTCTTTTCAGATCCGAGTTGTTGATGGCATCATTGGAAAAAGGGGTCAATATCTGATCATATAAACGTTGATCATTTTTTAAAATCGTCTGCAAATGTTGGTGCAAATCATTTGCTCTCTTTCGAAAGAAAGCTATATTTTTTTATGTTTCCCAGGCTTCAGTAACTAGCTTCAATCTTTTCTTGATGTTATTCTCTACAATGGTTCTACACAATGCAAGGAAGCTAGAGGATCCTTTTAACTTGGCTGCAGGGGTATCATGCACGAGTTTTGCTAAAGGATTGGAAAACTCGGGAGTAGCAATGAAAGCCTCCTCCAATTCCTTAACATGGTCATTCAGTCAGGCATTCTCAGCTTCAATTCCTCCAATGAAATCATCAAGAGCATCACCGATTACACGGTGAAATAGGGAGATTTGGGACGACCGCATTTTCCTAAAATTAATCTCTGTACAAGATTTGTCTTTCTTATTTGTTACACCTGTCTTTTCAATGACCATATTTTTAGATTGGTTGTCAAAAACAGTTCTCTGGAATACAAAGGATTCATCTTCGTCAAAAACTTCGGTCTCAGCTATTTCCATTGCGGAACTATGGTGCATGGCGTCTGCAGACGGGGCAACTTTGTGCATGTGCTCAATTTCAACTTCAAGTTGCATCTTCTCACTTTCAATTTCGGGTTCGTCCCCCTTTCCTACAATGCATTTTCTTTTCTTTGTTAGGGGAACTTTGTGATAACTATCAATTTTTGGGCGAGGAGAGTTATTATCTCCTCCTTCGTTTGAAGATTTCTGGGTTTCTTTCTTACTGGGGTGGGTCGTTGAAGTGATGCTCTATGATGTCGTTCTCTTGGGAGTGCTGGCGGAGGACTAGCCACTCTTCTCACCAGATACTTTTCTCTATTGTCTGTACAACTCAGTCACACTTTGCAATGTCTCTACATCGCAATTGTCAGAATCAGGAGTGTTGTCGTCACTGTCTCTGTCTTCGGCCAGGCATCTATTGATAAAAGAGTTTCTAAAGCCAACTGATAGTAAATGTTCTCTAAAAATCCCATTAAGGTTGAACCCTTTTATCCTTTCAGCATATGCCAAGTTCAAGTTTTTGAAATGGCCTGTGAATTGGTCAATGTTGTTGACGTTTCTGCACACGAAGTCCCCAACATTCCAGGGTAGAGGAATGAACTATTTTTTCTTCTTGTCATGGAAAAAATGCAACCAGTTTTTGTATTGCCTTGCTATTTCTATAACAAACATCTTGTTGGTGATGTGGCATGGAAGGAAAGCTGGATTTTCCTTAGAGCCAAAGACCATTAGCACATTGTGGTTTTCCTTTTGTTCAAGTGTGCCCTTCTTGTTCAAAAACTTGGTTGCCTGGCCAGACATCCAGGGAGCATCATTTCCTAACAATAAATCTTTGAAAATTGAGATAAAGCCATTAAAAACCTCATAAAAACAATGGGAGGCCTTGTGCCTCCAGAGGTCCTAGTACCAGAATTTTACGGGGTCGAATTCACAGTTTATTTTCTTGGAAAGAGACAATTTTGGAAATGGGCAACAATGCACTATTGCGAAAATCAAGTAGGAAGACCTATAAAATTTATTCGATTCTTTGAATCGTGATAGCTGGGATCAAATTTCAATGAAATTAGCTTCCCCCAATTGAAAATGAATTGTTCCTTGACTGTGAAGTACAAAATATAAATAACCATACGGGAAACGCTTGTTGAGGATTCATGTCCCGTTATTCTTGTAAACAACCAAGAAATTTCCCGAAATGGATTTCTAAAGAAACTTACCTGCAACTTTGTGATATCTTCAAGAACTGTTGTCAGGTCTTCGAGGAACTCAGCTAAGATGTCCAACCCATTATCATGTTTTTCTAGGAACTCCTTGCAGTCTTGTCCTCTGAAGGTCAATATTGGCTCTGGAAATCTTAACATCTTGCTGAAGAACTAAGGCAACAAAGAAACAACAGAATGGTTGCACAGCAGAATAATTCTTGGGCTTGAAATATATTTTTTGGCACACCAAGAGACCAGCTCCTTACAGTCAAAAACCTCAAGGAAGTAGCTCGCACGAGCGATTCCAGAGGTCCAAATCACTTCGTTCTGGGCGGAATGTGATGAATAGTAAGAGTATGCCCTGGACCACTGAAAGTTTTGGTCCTGACGTCCGAAGATATTAACTGCATCTCCACAAAACTGGTGTCGACCTATTGCCATAAGTTTACAAGAACATTTGTTTGATCCAAACAATGTTTGAAATGAAGAGTTGGAAGGGATAATATAACATTGTGCAAATCTTGGTCCAGTGCATGTGAATGGCAGATTTCCTTGAGACTTTTGCTTATTAATGACAATTTCGACGGTTGTTGCATGATGCATTGTTGTCATTAAAGACTAGTAATTGCATACATAGAAGTGCAAACATGGCAGATACATAAATGAGCAATTAAGCATTGGAGATTTCCTGAACGGGCCAACGCAACGACCCGTGTTTACAATATAACTCTGCCCAGATATTGATTTAATGTGTATTAATGGGAGATCTCCTCAAGCGTTTTGCTCATTAATGACAATGTTGACGGTTCCTGCATGGTGAGTTTCTAGCATGAAATGTTACTAATTGCATATTAAGAAAGAAGTACGAAGGTCCCAGGGACGGGAAAGAGCAATTAAGGAGTGTTTAATTATCGAAATCAGTCGGGTAGGCTTCAAAATACAGTTACAAGGTACAACCGTTGGAGGTGAGGGTGCGATGGTCAAATTCTATGTCTCGAAGAGGACATGATAAGACAACCCAGAGCTCAATTTGTATATCATGAAATTCTAGGTAATGTTTGCAAGACACAGAACAATGGAGGTGAAAACGTGAGCCCGCCTATCCAGGAACCCGCAATCGAAAAAGTGGCTCAAGTATGGAATAGAGAAATGATTTGGCGGATTCATTTTCGCCAATATATTGAAACTTGTAATATATATCCCATTGCATGGCAAGATCATTTTTGCAGGTCTTTGGGCAGAAAAGAGAAAATAAGAGAAGATACATTAATTTAAATTCGAGGAGTCGAGCTTTATTTAAATTTTACTGTTTCGTGGATGCTTTTTCCTTTTAAGTGTGGTATGTATAGTTGTTGCATGATGAACTATTAGCATTAAACCTTGGTCGGGTACAGTAAACAGTGACTAAGAATTGGAGATTTCGTGAACCGACCAACCCGAGGAACCACGAAAGAGATTCCATGAAATGGGCAAGTATGGAGAGTCATCAGATGGGATTTAGAATTAGGGTGACAATGGTTCCCCAGGAGACGTGACTTCCCGATGGTCAAATTGTATATCGCTGAACTCCATGAATGCAAAATGTGTACCACAAAAGAGGGGATGATATGGGAGTCCAATGGTCAATTTGTATATGTCAGAGCCTTTTGCTCATTAATGACATGTTTAAGGTTTATGCACGATGAAGTGCTAGCATTTAAGATTTCGAATTGCATTTCCAGAGAGAAGGAAGGTGGTGGGGATAGGGAACAACAAGTAAGGAATGGATAATTATCGAAAGTGGTTGGCGATGCTTCATAATAGGGCTACAAGATACAACCAGCAGAGGTGGGGGGCCGAGGGTCAAATTGTATCTCTCGGGAGTGTTGACCGCAGAACATGTAACATGGAAGAGGGCACAATGATGCATTCATGCGGAAAAATTGTATATTGCAGAACTGCGGGTACTATTTGCTAGTCGTGAAACATTGGAAACACAATCCTGAGCCCACCAATCCAGCAACCCGCAATCAAAAAAGTCTAAGTATGAAACAGGTAAAGGGCAGGGCAGACTCGATACACAGCACATGTACAATGCCATGGAGATACAACCAACTTGGGGCTAAGTATTGAAAGGAACGGCAGACGGCTGAGCTCGTGACGGGGAATTCTAGTGGACAAATTGTATATCACAAAACTCCGGGCACTGTTTGCAAGTCACAGGAGATTCGAAACACAATTTTGAGGCCATCAATATGGGAACCCGCAATCGAAAAAGTGTCCAAGTATTGAATAGGGAAACACTGGCCCAGACTTCTTTTCGCTAATATATTGAAATTTGTAATAGCTTTGCCATTACCTGGCAATATCTTCTTTGCATGTTTCTGGACAAGTTCTGTAGGGATGGTTAGACCTCGAGACTTTTGCATATTAATGATGATCTTTACGGTTGTTGCATGATGGCGTTTTAGTATTAAAAATTTGGTGTTGCATATTTGGAAAGAAGTACGAGGATGGATGGAACATGAAACAGTGTCTAGGAATTGGAGATTTTGTGAACCCACCAACATGAGGATCTGAAATATCCCAGAAGATGTGAGGCCCTGACGGTCAAATTTTATCACTCAAAACATTTAGATGCATATTTTGTAACACAGAAGAGGGGAGGATGTTGGAGTCTGACAATCAATTTGTATATGGTCAATGTCCAGGTGCCAATTGTTTCATACCAGTGTGTTCAGTTGTCACTAGTAAGACCATAATTAATGTATATTAGGAAGGACACGAAGTCATTGGGGATGGAAGGCAGTGACAGATACTTTGAAACAATTGTGATGCTTGGTAGAGTGAACATTGTGAGTTCGAGGAGTCTGTGGTGGAATCGTAGATAGCGGAATTTTTCAGTGCAATATGTATATCACAGAACAAGAAATAACAGAGTTCGAAAGTGCCAACCTGGCAATCACGACCATAAAATTGGTTAAGTATGGAAAGGAACATTGGTCGGTCAGATTCGTCATGTGAAGATATAGATGGAGATGAAGATACGTCAGCCCGCCAATGGAACCCATGATCATAGAAAGGAAACTAAGTATATAACCAGAAAGTGATAATAGACAGGAAGAAGAAGAGGGAAAAAGGGCTAAGTATCTCAAAGGAGAACATCTACTGTTCATTTATTAATGCCAATCTTTTCGAACTCCTAGTGAGTTATTACTAGTAAAAGCATAAATTGCAAATCACAGAAGTTATTTGGGTGCAATATGTATATGGCGGAACAGGGGACATAAGTGTTGGATACCGCAAACTTGGGACATGGTGGTCTGATAATTGGATAAGTATTGAAAGATACTTTGGTCGTTCAGGTTCATGGTGTGAAGATATAGATAAAGATAAGCATATGCCAATCTGTGAATCTAGGACGGTTCAAAAATTTCATTGAAATCCATAAGCAATAGAAAGAAAAAAAACAGTGAACGGTTGGGCTCGTGATGGGGCATTCCAGTAGAAAAATTGTATATCGCAGAACTCCGGCCACTGTTTACAAGTGGCAGAAGATTCAAAATACAATTTTGAAGCCTCCAATCTGAGAACCCGCAATTGAAAAAGTATCCAAGTATGGAATAGGGAAATGTTGACCTGGACTTCTTTTCGCTAATATATTGAAATTTGTAATAGCTCTGGCATTACCTGGAAATATCTTCTTTGCATGTTTCTGGACAATTTTTGTAGGGATGGTTAGTGCTCGAGACTTTTTCTTATTAATGTCGATCTTTACAGTTCTTCCATGATGGTGTTTTAGTATTAATCATTTGGTGTTGCATATTTGGAAATAAGTACGACGATGGGCGGAACACAAAGCAGTGACTAGGAATTGGAGATTCCGTGAACCCGCTAATGCAAGGATCCAAAATAGGGTCACAAGGTCTCTCACAGAAGACGTTAGACCCCAACGGTCAAATTGTATCGCTGGGAACATTTGAATGCATAATGTGTAACATGGAAGGTGGGACGATGTAGGAGTTTGGTAGTCAATTTTAATATGGCAGAGGTCTGGGTGCCATTCGTTTCATACCATTTTATTCAGTTGTCACTAGTAAGACCCTAATTAATGTATATTAGGAAGGATGTGAAGTTAGTGGGGATGGAAGGCAATGAAAGATACTTTGAGACATATTGCGAGTTTGAGGAGTCCGCGGTGGAATTGTAGATCACAAAATTTTTGAGTGCAATATGTATATCACGAAATAAGAAGCAATAGACTTTGAAAGTGCCAACCCAGCAACCGCAGCCATAAAATTGGATAAGTATGAAAAGGAACAGTGGTCGGTCTGATTCGTCATGTGAGGATATAGATGGAGATGAAGATATGTCAGCCCGCCAACCTTGGAGGCCATGATCTTAGAAAGGAGACTAAGTATATAACCAGAAAACGATAATAGATGGGAAGAAGAAAAGGGGAAAAGGGCTAAGTATCTCAGAGAAGAAAATCTATTGTTCATTTATTAATGCCAATATTTTCCAATGCTTGTTGAGTTCTCACTAGTAAAATCATAAATTGTAAATCACAGAAGTTATTTGGCTGCAAGATGTATATGATGGAATAGGGGATGCTATTATTTCAGGTTCAAATGTAAATCATCTTCCAATTTGTAGGATGCTATTCGGTTTGCAAATTTTGTTGAAACCAATAAGCAATAGAAAGAAAAAAAAAGAATATATATATATATATGACGTAACAATTTTTTATATGCACAGATATTATCAAATAGAAGAAGTTGCAATATATGAAAATTATTGAATAGGAACATGACGTCAACACGAGTTGTCTTGTAATAGTCATTAATTCATTCTATTTACGGGTCCCCGAAGAATGAAAGCAGAGAGGGTCCTTCCATTTCTCTCTTTAAGTATAGGGTGGGTGCCACATAAGTATGGCCCATGACAAATTATTCTTCCATGTAAAATGCAAGGAATGAATAGAGTAGCATTTATTTAAATCGAAGTGTTGGGTAGCAGAAACAAAATATTGCCATCCATGTTTAACGACACAGACAAAAAAGAAGGTACAAAATAAAATAAAAAGCAATGCCAGAGATTGGAAAACACCATAAAAAAAATCCGCAAACATTCTATATTCAAGTAAGTTGGGTTACAAAATACAACTGAGATTATTTGTTACAATGGCTGTGATTTGGCCTCCCGCCAACCCAAAAAAAAATGTACAATAATGGAGCTTCTGGATAGTCTTTTATAGATTTCAACTTGACGATGAAATGCATGATTCGTAAAAAACTACGAGTTGAATATCAATTTCAGGTCATGGACTTCATTGGTGCTACCAACTAGATCTATCCCAGCTTTTTGAATAGCTTGTCTCTTGTAGATATGGCATGCCTTCATTGGGTGGTTATTGAACATTCCATACTTTGCTAAGTGTTAGTTTCCCTCTGTCGTCGAAATCTTGGGGTTTAAGGTGCCTTCCTTGTAATGTTCATGATCATCGACATCGAAGACAACCTAGAAATGCGATTCAGGCCCAATTCAAAGATGAGGGAGTGGTTTTATATGACATCAGCTTTGGGGGAAACAAAGCCTGTTAGGCAACAAAAGCAGAGACAAAAAAGAAATTCAAGTATGTTTTTGACTACTATTCTCCCTGCATTCAATCATTTGTTTGGTTGAAAAGTCTGCTTGAAGATTTGTATGTTGAACTTCTTTGTTTTATTACTGTAAATTGGAAGGGACATACAAGACAGCCGCAAATTGTTCCTTTGTTGAAGTACATAGCTTCTTCCAACAACATAGATCTGGAAAGTGTATCAAATTCTCCAAATCACATCAGAATATATCATTCATCATAGGGGTGGTAGACATGGCGACCCACAAAATGGTCGGGAATGCTCGGAAGTGATGCCAAATATTACTCTATGTCCGAATACACTTAGAAGGAAAATATAAAATTGGATACCCATGAACCTGAGAAACTATATGCACATTTGAAGCAACATTTTAAAATTACATAACGTTTTATGCTAAAGTTGTAATAGAATTGACAGACAGGCAATTTCTATGTCAAAGAGTGTTGAGTGACCTCTGGATACAGTAACAGACTCGACATACAATCCACTTTCGATCACTACTGATACTAATGTCAAGTGTAAGAAGTCATGATCCTAGGTTCCAGGTAGTTTAACCTTCAGGCATCCACATTGGCGGTGACCCCAGGCTCCATATAGATTCAGCTTTGGACATTGCCATTGGCAGTGGCAATGGGAATAGTTTTATTGACTACAATGCGACAATGTGGTGAACAAGCAGGGTTGTCATTGTCAATGCACTTAAACTGCAGGATTGTCAGACCTGCAAAGAACATCGACTTTAGTGTTTCTTTCTCACGACAACTACAATGCTGCTTAGAGTCCATAAATCTTTGGACGTTGGGTGTCCTATGCGATAATGATCTTGACATTATAGAAGAAATGCATTTTCCTTATCCAAAGTAAGGGAAACAGAAGGAAGATTGACATTAGGTGTAAACAGCTCTAGAATACACCAGTACATTAAGGTCTCGTCTAAAGAATGAAATAAAATCATTACATGAAGGTGGTAGTAACAGGTGATTTTCAGAAACCAAATCATTACCTGAACATGCGAAACTTCTTGTAGAAGGTGGTAGTATAAAGTAATCTTCAGAAAGTGGTTATATACCCAGCTTCAAGTAGGAGGGGAATATTCGTGCAAAGAAGGCCAAGCTCATTGACCCAGATGCAATCATATGCATAGGAATAGTAAAAAAAAATGTACAGTAGCGATAGAAAGTGATTGTATTTGGAGTCTATAACTACATCCAGAGGAGAGCGAACAAACTTTGACAAAGAATATGGCTTTCTATGAATTCTATTACCACACCCAAAAGTAGCTCAACAAACTTTGAAATAGAAACTTATGTAATTTTAGGATGTCATTTTAACCACCCATACAGTTTCCCATACTCGTGATGATCCAAATGTATAATTTCCTTCTGAGTATATTCACGAATAAAGTAATGGTTCGAATCATTTTCGAAGACCATTTTTCAAGCAATGCTAAGTGCGACTCCTTTGACAGAAGACAAATTCTTCTGTACTCTGCAGAATTTGATACACTTTTCAAATCTGTGTTGTTGGAAGAAACTATATACTTCAATGAAGGAGCATTTTGTAGGCGACCTAAAAATCACTTCCAACTCCCAGCAACAAAACAAATAAGATTAACAAACAAATCTCCAGGAAGGATTTTCAACCAACCAAAGCATCGAACATAGGGAGAACACTAATCAAAAGATACTTGTTTTTTTTTCCCTGTCTGAGTTTCTGTTGGCTAACAGAGTTTTTTTTCGCTCAAAACTAATGTCACATAAAACCATTCTCTTGTCTTTCAATTGGGCTTCAATGGCATCTCTAAGTTGTCTTCCATGTCCATGGCCAAGAACATTACAATGAAGGCACCTTAAAGCCCAATTCTTTGATGATATAGACAAATGGGAATAAGTATTTAAAATCAACACTGGAGGATGACAGTATAATCTTCCATAGATTTTGGTTTAATTTGTCTTAAT
Source organism: Picea sitchensis (assembly GCA_010110895.2). NCBI lineage: Eukaryota > Viridiplantae > Streptophyta > Pinopsida > Pinales > Pinaceae > Picea > Picea sitchensis. The sequence continues at coordinate 106,799 of SNQJ01S0007870.1, read as the reverse complement.
GGAAAATGCCCTCGATATTTTCTCTCATTAATGCCAATATTTTCAAATATGTGCATTGAATAGTCACTAATACCAAATATTAACATTCTCATATCCAAGAAGATTCTAAAATATGACAACCTGTAACATATGCATAGTATTAAAGGGGGACATGACGTCAATACCTCTGTAGATGACACGTTCGTGGATGGAAGTGTCGTAGTACAACATTGCACTGTTACTATGATGATGCCTTTAAAAGCTAAAATAGCAACAAAAAAATTGCAAATTTAAAATGCACGCAAAATAAATTATAGGATCCCATAATATTCACTTGTTTATGCATTTTAATGGGAGATGTCCTCAAGCTTTCCGCTTATTAAAGCCCATCTTTTCGAACCTGTTTGGTCGGTTTTCACTTTTAAAAGCATAATTAATGTGCATTGGGAAGGTTGGAAGGTGGCGGGGATGGAGGGGATAGGAAAAGTTATTTTAAACTTTTCTGAACCCGAGAACGTGTGAACCCATGAAACTTTGAATACTCGACGAAGTATGGAAAGGCAGGTCGGACAAACGGAGTCATTGTAGGTAGAGGCAGGGTATGAAAATGAACGATAGTCGGTCAGACTCATGATGTGAAGATATAGATGGATATGACTATTTTCCAGTTCACCATACCAGGAACCCGCAAGTATAGAAACGTGACAAAGTATAGAACCAGAAATGCACAATAGAGGGTAAGAACAAAAGGGAAAAACGGGAAAGTTTAGAATAAATTGGATAAATATGAAAACGAATGATAGTTGGCCAGACTCATGATGTGAAGATATAGATGAAGATGATGAGTTGTCAACTGGCCACCTCAGGAACCTGCAACCACAAAAACATGGCAAAGTATAGAACCAGAAATGCATAATAGATGGGAAGAACAACAGGAAAAAAAGGGAAAGTTTACAAGAGGAAAAAGAAATGGAGAAGAATTTTATCGCTCACACAACAACACCTACTCTCATAATTATGAACCCATAAGAAGAAATTAACTATGGGAAAAACATCAACAGCTATGAAATATAGTTGGAGCCCGACAAACTCTAGTTCAATCCATAAGAAATGTAATTTACATCCATATTATTAGTATTTTATGGGGAGCCAACTGTAAAACCATGTAACAACAAATCCAACTCCAAATGCAGCACCCCAACATCGCAAAGTTTAAGCAAACAAGAGAAATTAGAAAATAACAACCCAGTTAAGAAGCACCAAAAGGCCCAACTACACCCACAGGGCCTGAACACTGTAAAGTTGAATCAAACAACAACAAGCAACATCTAGCGAACCAAGAAGGAAGCACCAACCAACCGACTAGGAATGTTGGTGAAGAACAATATTGGCCAAATTCACTGCACACAAGATTGTATCAAAATACTCGGGGGAAAATGTATTGTAACACATCTGATAACCAAATATTTCAGGCTGTGAGACCTATCAGGTATAATTAAAAGCTAGAAGGATCGTCCAAAGGCCTACCACTGTGAAATCAATTAAGAAAGGTGTGGTTTTCATGACTGGTTTTTTTCAATACTCGGAGCCATAAAAATCCTCTTGCACTCCATCTTTGTATATGATTACCACGACCAGAGAAGAAATACTGTAATGTTGTTTGCATCTCATTCTAGATCGACAATATTTGACACAAAACCTACCTTCGTCAGATCCACAACGATGCATAGGAAAAGGGAATCATATTTTCTTCTCACATACAAAGATGTTATGCAAGAGGATTTCGGCCCAGGCATCCCCAACAGTCAAATTTCCCACCTACAAACTGCAGATAGCAACCAAAGCTAATCACAACACCCAAACCCACCCATCAATGGAGAACAACAGAAGGCCAACATTGGACACAGAACCCACCTCCATCACATCCACAGTTATGCATCACAAAAGGAAATCATATTTTCTCCTCACATGCAAAGATGTTCTTCAACATGATTTTGACTCAGGCATCCCCAATAGTCAAATTTCCCACCTGCAAACTGCAAATAGCAAGCAAATATAAACATGACACCCAATCCTGTCCGTCAATGGAAACGACAGAAGGGAAGTTCCAATCGCGATTGTAGAACCCCAAGTGTGCAAACTGCAACAAGACCAACATGAAAACAAGAAAAACAACAACAGGCAAATAAGAAATCAGTCAACATGCAAGAAGCAGGCATGAACCAATGAACCAACAATTTCGTTGAAGAACAATATTGCCCACATTGACTGCAAATAACATTGCATATAAAAAAAATAACGCAAGAAAATGTATTGTAACAGCCCTGTTAAGTAAACATTTAAGTCTGTCAAGTCTGTTAGGTAAACATTTAAGTCTGTCAAGTCTGTTAGGTAAACATTTAAGTCTGTCAAGTTTGTTACGTAAACATTTAAGTCTGTCACAACTTCTCTGTAAACATTTAAGAAAGAATGTGGTGTGCCAGATCTCTTACATATGAAAAAACAATTTATTTTATTATTTTATAACAATAATAAAAAAATATTAGTAACAATAGTTCAAACAGTAGAGCCAATGTAAAAAAATATATATATTCAAAGGACAAACTAATATGAATTCAACTTATAAAAACTGACTATCTATTGTCAAAACTTTGGATATCCAAACATTTCAAGAAAAAAACAACAACTCAGAAATATCGTATATGATAAAAAAAAACTTGGGAATAGTGAAGCCGGTAATAAGACCTCCAATCTGCTATCTAATCAGATCACAACAGATATGGTATTTTTTATTATATAAAAATCAATGTTTTTAGTTCCCTAGTTCCAACAATAGATACTATGCAAATTCTTTTGGTCAAAGGACAAACTAATATGAAGTCAACGAATTATCGATCGTTATAGTCCCTCTATGCCTATGACAGGGACTAATAACATATCATAGAGAAAAGTATTTTTTTTATTTTTTAAAGGAAAGAAATATATGTTTTTATTAATATAAAAAAAAATACATTTTCCTATGACATTTATAATTTTAAGTTCTTTACATAAATTCCAACGCATGCAGAAGTTCATTTAAAAAATAACATAGAGAAAAAAAATAATAATAAAGGAAAAAAAAATATGTTTTTAGTCATATAACAAAAAAATACATTGTCTTATGCTTATGACATTTATAAATGATTTTAAGTTCTTTACATAAATTCAAATGTTCAATACATCATCACAAAAAAACATGAAAGTTGATCCTATTCAATGGCATTAATAGTTTCTTCGAAAAGAATAAAATGAATTCAAGAAAGTACACCAATCATTCACTCATAGATCTATGAAAGTCCCTCGGTATAAAAAACTAAGATGGAAACTATAATCAGTTAAATTAAGTCCATGGTTCATTATTGTTGTTGGATTATGTTTTCATTGATGTCAAAGATGGTGACAACCATGGATGTCACAAGCAGAGGGGGACTAACTATTGTAAATAATGGTATGACAAAGGAAGCTTTCGTACAACAAATCAAAATAGAAATAGAAAGTCAAGAATGACCTTGCACAAATATGGATCCAAATGCCCTCGTGAATGGAAAGGCTAGAATCCAAAAGAAGAAGTTTATGGGAATGTGTCAAGGATAAATCCTCAAGGGATTGCAGAGAAAACATAATCCATTGATTTTTAATCATTCAACAAGATCAACGATCTAGACATAAATTCTAGGTTGTATAGGTTGGAATAAAATTAACAGCATAGAGGAAGCTCAGAATTTAATCAACGGTCCGCAATGAATTGTGACCCCCCAACATGTCAGACGTTTAATAAAAGGGAAGGGTGGTTGCGAAACTCAACCATAGTTAGCACTCCAATGATGTGTCATGGGCTAGATAATTGTGGTCCCCCTACCTATGGTTAGACTAACCACATGGGACCCCCCGCAATTAGCATTGGATTGACATGTGTCCAGGTGATGACGGTCCTACGGGAGAAGCTCTGAATTAACAAGAACCGTTGATCTATTGGAGTTGTTTGTGGGAGAGAAATTGGACCGTTGATCGGATGGAAAGGCCATTGAAGTGTTTGAGTGCAAGGTTTCACAAGGAATCCAATGGATGTAACTCTGAATTAACAGGGACTATAGATCCATTGTAGGATCTACCTTAGTTGTTGGATCCATTATGATTTTTTTCATGAAGGAAAGAGTGACGTTAGAGTGATGTATTGTGATATCTCGACGGTCAGGGTGACAAGGAGGCCAACATGGCATCTAGCATGTTCCAAAGGATGACACGTGTCAGAGTTTGATTGAGCGAAACGAAAGTGGGGCCCAGTTGGATGTGGATACCTTTAGGTTATTGTATCAAATCTCAACCATCGAGTTGGCACAACGAGTAGATATCTAACGTTCATCAGAGAAGCAATGGTCAGAGTGGACTATGAGTGGAGGTACTCCGACGATAAGGAACTCTGAGAATGATTGTGAGTTGTTGGTCTGGGTAGCGAGTAAGATCTTCGTCATTCATCATAGAAGAAATGGTCGGAGTCGACTATGAGTGGAGGTACTCCGACGATAAGGAAATATGACCATGATTGTGAGTCATTGATTCCAGACTATGAGGATCATTAGATCCATCAGAGTATGAGCCATCGGAGTGGAAGCACCTGGATGATGAAGATCTTTGAGGAGAAATATGGACCATAGGTTGGTGAACAAGGAGATGCAACCTAAGTTCTAGATCTATTGTGGGCCCCTTTTGTCCATCCCACAAACAAATTAAAGGATGGTAGATAATCGACGTGCAGGTTGAAGGATCGATGTGATCGAAGCCATTAATATCAAACTCTGAGGATCGTTGGATCCATCAGAATACATGCCATCAAAGAGGATATAGTCATAGTGAATTTATCTACGAACGAATGGGTTTTGATGGAGGGGACTCCAAGGGCCAACGAGAGGCTGATAGGATGACATCCAGATAGCCCGAGGGCCCAATATCTCAGTAGTCCTAATTTTAGGGGAACACGGGAACAAGATTGATGACCTAGATTAAATTGATGACCGGATCGAATGGCTCTTATGTGGCAAGAACTTGGTTTATGTTTTGTTGGGTAGAAAATAGATCGATGGTCACGACTTGTTCAAGATCCAAATCCAATAGTTGTTGAGCATTAAAGGATGATGCAAATATCATGTGAGATGGAATATGTTTGAGATTGTTTTTGAAGGATTTGTAAAGCCTGATTTTTATGAAAAGCATGGATCTGGAGCCGACCCAAAGAGAAGTTTATTCTTGTGGACAAATTGTTGAGTGTATGGGCTTTATACGTATCGACGCCATAATCATTTTTATTAGAGGGAGTTGTCTTAAGAGGGTGTATGCAAGAATTAGAGAGCTCGGGTTCTGAGGCTCTGAGGTTGGAGTATCCAAGAGTGTGTAAAAGTGAAAGTTTGTGGAGCAGAGGTTTTGAGGCTCGTGAAGAGAGTGTAGTGTGATGGAAGTGTTGATTTTTCTCTATGTGACAATATGGGATGATATATGATCGATATTTTATTACAATGATAAGTGTTCCATATATAGAGAATATATGGTGACCATCCATGAAAGGATGTGTCCCTTGGATAATAAATAACTATTTTTTATTATTATTACTTATTATATATATATTATTTAATAATTAATAATTATATTATTAATTATTAATCTAGAAGAATGTCTTCCCAATGTTGTCCAAACATCAACACTCCCTCTCAATGAGGGAGACATTCTGTAGCATGCCAAGCTTGTCTCTGAAGTATACAAACTTCACCCTAGACTCATGACACTTGTCTATCAGTCTTGGGAGATGTCTCTCTCCCACCTGAATTGAGGGGAAAATCCTTTTGCATCTCTCCCTCAAAGATAATTGACTGTCTCTGATATTAGGTTCACTCTGGGTCCGCATGTGATAGAATCTATCATCTTGAGTCTTTATCATTCATTATCAAATCACCATAACTAGGACAAATACCACACCAAGATCGTTCACCACATGTACACACCAGTGAGTGAATGTCAACCTGATGTTAACTGACACGTGGAAAGCACCTCGAGTCCATATTATTCCTTGTCATGATCAAGGAATGATTACGCCTAGGCACATTTTACCACAAGTACACCTTTGTGATAAATGTATCTTATCTCCATTGTTCTACAACCTAATATAGGAGAAGGTCCTCTCAATGCTGAAACATCAACACTCCCTCTTAGCTAGGTAGGTATCCATAGTATACACAACTATTGTCCAATGGTACACAACCACTACTAGTAGCACAAAACTCACTCTCTAGTGACACATAGTCACTGCAATTGGTACACAACCATTGTAGTAGTACACAACTAACGTCCAGAGATACACAGTCTTCGCTGGTGGTACACAACCACCATAGTAGAAAAAGGTTTTTCATGGATGGCACTCCCATGTGGACTTCTAGAGGCCACTCCCTCTAGAAACAATAGGGTCTATTGGACACACCTACCACACTTAGAGGGGGGTTGAATGAGTGTGGGGCTCTTTTCCCAAAACTTCCCTCTTACACAAAACTCATTAGTTAGCATTCAACATTTACTCATTACCCATTGTTGTCATTTCTAACCATTTAGATGTGAACATATATCATCAACAAGTCATTACCACAAGGAACACAAAGAACACAAGATGTATGTACAATTTTATTTTTATTATGGACTACAATCCTTGGGGTTTTTCAGCAACAACTGAATATAGTACAACTCTACAAGAGAACCTACTCTATAATGCAAAACCCATCTTACATCCTTAGAACCAACTGAGATGAGGCAACAATCCTCAACAGATATCAATCTGTAATAGGTACGTGACCTATCGGTAGTGCAACACGCATATGTACACACCCTACCAGTAATACAACCCATGTGTATATGCACCCAAGAAGTACTACAACATGTGTATACCTTCGGATCTATTAGGGTTTATCCTTTTTATCACATGCTTAGATCCTCTGCAACTTGCAATCATATTCTCTTCTATCTTCCACTTTCCAAACAGTGTCTCAGTAACAGATCTAAGCCCATAGAATGTAGATCTGGAACCTATTGTAGTCTTCAACAACCAGTCATCAGATCAAACACAAATCTTCATGATTTTATCCACTGTACATGCCCTGTCCTCATACATCCCACGTATGTACGTGCCCTGGCCCATTACAACCCGTGTACACCTCAGAAACTGGGGTTTCTGAATCTCCGAGAATTTTGTCATCAAGATCTCTGACATTGCCTAAACTTTGATATGTCCATGAGATCCTCCTCATGCTCTCTCTCTCAAAATGGATCTTAAACACATGCTCAAGAGATCCACACCAAAGATGCTCTCACAAGAAGCTCTCCATTGATCCACACAAAGGATTTTTTGCAAGAGACCATTGCTATCTTATTTATACTTTCATCCTCTAGGTCACTTAACCCATTTCTAGGTCACTTAACCTATTTTCCTTATTTTAGGGTTAACCTCTTTCCATAAATAGAAAGTTCTCCAATACTTTATCATTTAAATATTCCTTATTAATTTGTCACCTTACTTTATCATTTAAATAATATTTCTTGATTTCGTCACTTCTCTTTATTATTTAAATAATTCACCTTGACTTTGTCACTTTAATTTATCATTTAAATAATGATTTCTTCTTTTCAATTACTTTGACTTCTTTGACCTTTTGGGGCTTCAAGCCTTCATATGGTGGTCCTTTAATTTTGTAAGGCCATAACTCTCAAACCGTGAGGAGTTATGTGACATTCCACATACCACCGGAAATGGCATGACAAGTACTATCCATCTAGGATAGTTTCACCAACAACTTCATTGATCTCCATCTTATTATTCCACATACAAGCATGGTTCCTCCAACCATTCTTCTAGGATAACTCAATCCACAAAGTGT
>SNQJ01S0007870.1:57438-98861 GCA_010110895.2 Picea sitchensis | reverse complement strand
TGATCCACACAATGGATGTTTTGCAAGAGACCATTGTTATCTTATTTATACTTTCATCCTATAGGTCACTTAACCCATTTCTAGGTCACTTAACCTATTTTCCTTATTTTAGGGTTAACCACTTTCCATAAATAGAAAGTTCTCCAATACTTTATCATTTAAATATTTCTTATTAATTTTGTCACCTTACTTTATCATTTAAATAATCTTTCTTGATTTTGTCACTTCTCTTTATTATTTAAATAATTCACCTTGACTTTGTCACTTTACTTTATCATTTAAATAATGATTTCTTCTTTTCAAGTACTTTGACTTCTTTGACCTTTTGGGGCTTCAAGCCTTCATATGGGGGTCCTTCAATTTCATAAGGCCATAAATCTCAAACCGCGAGGAGTTATGTGACATTCCACATACCACCGAAAATGGCATGACAAGTACTATCCATATAGGATAGTTTCACCAACAACTTTATTAATATTCATCTTATTATTCCACATACAAGCATGGGTCCTCCAACCATTCTTCTAGGATAACTCAATCCACAAAGCGTCTTCTCATGAGGGCTTTCACCATAAAGGGACCACTTTGGAGTTCATCCATTTGTGCACCTTATAAATCATGATAAGACAATAATGAGTCATCTGTACATTTTTCCAACAATGTATTATATACAAATGAAACCACATCGATCCATGACAACTCATTGATCCATCTTCATCTATGCATGCTTATCAAGGACAATACATCAATCATCAATCAATCAATCCTTTGACATCAATCAATCACTTGACATCAATTAATCAAACCATTGGCATCAATGACAACTCCCCATAGTGTGTGACATCAATATCAACTCCCTTGACATGTCCTCATGTGCTCTCCACAAGGGACGTTGGTCTATAATCCCAACCCCACTTATCCCTTCTTAGATAAGTGTCCTCATAGATCAACTCAACTCAGTGATAGAGGAGTACAATATAAATAATGTTTGTCACACATGGCACTCCCATGTGGAATTCTAGAGACTACTCCCTCTAGACACACTAGGGTCAACTCCCCATAGTGTGTGACGTCAAGGTCAACTCCCTTGACATGTCCTCATGTGCTCTCCACAAGGGATGTGTCCTCATGTTCTCTACACAAGGGACATTGGGATATAATCCCAAGCCCACTTGTCCCTTCTCGATAAGTGTCCTCACAAATCAACTCAACTCAGTCATAGAAGAGTATGATATGGAGAAGTCTCAGGAAGTTGCAAATATCAACACTCCCTCTCAGCAAGGGAGGCATTCTATTGCACACCAACTCTGTCATGTAAGTATTTGAACTTCGTCCTGGTAAGGGATTTGGTAAGAACATCAACAACCTACTCATTTGTACGAAGGTAATTCACCAGTACTTTCTTCCTCTTCACCATGTCCAACTATGCCTCGCAGGTATCTCAACACATGCTTTGCAACAATCCAGTGTGTCTGTGTCAGCTAACTCATAAACTAGCTAAGTGCAGTCCTTGCATAGAAAATATCTGGTCTGGTGTTAACCAAATACATCAATGATCCAACCAGTTGTTTGTATAGGGTCAGATCAATCTCTTTGGAATCATAATAAGACACACTTAGTTTCTTCAGATTTGTCACTATTGGTGTATCCGTGGGCTTACAGTTCAACATCCCAAACTTATTCAATATCTCAACTATGTACTTTCCCTGACTTGGGAAGATCTCATCATTTTTATACCTGTCCCAAGAAGTAGTGCATCATATCAAGGTCCTTCATCTCAAACTCAGAGGCCAATTCATACTTGCATTCAACAATAAGGCTCTATGTACCAGTGAGGAATAAATGATCAACGTAGAGGACCAAAATCAGGGACTCACCATTAACAGTCTTGTAGTACATGTTGGGATAAGAAACACTTTTGTTGAAGCTCAAACTCATTAGGTGTCCATCAATCCTCTCATACCAAGCTTGAGGTGACTGCTTGAGTCCATACAGGGACTTCTTCAATTTGCACACATGAGACTCCTTCTCATGCATCATGAAACCATTTGGTTTCTCGATGTATACTTCTTCCTCAATCTCTCCATTGAGAAAGGTTGTCTTCACATCCATCTGATGTAGTATCCAACCCATGGATGTTGCAAGGGAAATAATTGTCTATATAGAAGTGTATCGAGCAATAGGAGAAAATGTATCCTCATAATCTATTCCGTCCACCTGAGAGAATCCTCTAGCAACGAATCTCACTTTGTGCTTCTTGATGCTCTTGTGAGTTGTGTGTTTGATCTTATAGATCCACTTGGAAGTCACTATAGACTTCCCCTTAGGTCTCAGAACAATATCCCACACATCATTCTTCGTGATGGACTGATACTCCTCTATCATGGCATCTCTCCATACTGGTTGACTAGATTCCTCCTCATAACAAGAAGGCTCGGAATCAATCATGTGGCTCATAGTTGTGGCATAGCAAAAATATCTTTGAGGTCTCTTTCTCTCTCAGAAGGTACCACGAGGAGTTGCATGTCCTCCTTTCTCTTTCAGAGTCTGAAGAGCCCATGTAGGTCTCTTACAACCTATTGCAATATCTCTGGGAACATAAACTGGAGCTATAGGATCAACGAGATCAATTGGATCAATAGGCTCAATTGTATCCCTCTAAACTATTGGATGGTGAAGGGGAGAAGTCACCATCTCTTCCTGTCTCGCACTATCAATCTCCATGTGAGATACTCTAGATCTCCTGAAGGCTACCTCCTCCTCAAAGGTAACATATATGCTCACCTCAATCTATCTCTGACCAGGGATGTAGATCCAATATGCCTTCGAAGACTCAATGTACCCCCACAAATGTACCCTTTCTACCTGAAGGGTTTATCTTGCTCCTTTTCTCCTTGGTTGCATGAATGTATACTGGGCACCCAAATATCCTGAAGTGTCCAACCTTAGGTTTCAATCATGAATTATGTCCATACTAGACATATCGTGGTTCCCTCATGGATCACATGTCTAAGACATATCGAGGTTCCCTCATGAAACCAATGTCTAAGACATATTGAGGTTCCCTCATGGAACCAATGTCTAAGACATATCGAGGTTCCCTCATGGAACTAATGTCTCACAAGACATATTGAGGTTTCCTCGTGAAACCAATGTCTTGGTTCTTTCATCTGACTATTTGAGGCATGTCAGTATGAAGTCCACATTCCCCCCTACTAGTCCATACAGGACCCTACGGGGAGAATGTCTCATGATGTTGCCTCAAACATCAACACATTGACACAAGATTTGTGTGATCTCAAATAAGAGGGTTTTTCATTGCTTCTCAGTGTCCATCTTGATCAGTCCACACCAAATACTCATGTTGATCTAGGACATCAACAACACCCATGCCATGGATTGACACTTATGCTTAAATTCAAATAGTTGTGTAGTATATTCCTCCAATGGTATCCATATGACAACCTTCATCACCCACAAGCATCTCTACAACCATTTTGTTGATGCAATGACAAACATGTCTTCACACAACTATATACAGTGACCCTACAAATGATGTGTCTTCAACTATGACCAACACACATCTAGGATGTACTCTATGCCATATGTCTAACTCTAAATATCTCATGACCTTTTCATGACATATTTTCAAACTTCAACAAACTAAAAATATTGCAACCAGCTATAGGATGATTTGAGGCACATTTATTTTACAACCGTAAGATCACAAAAAATATTTTCTCAAAAACATAATATTTATGAAACTAACCACTTTGGTAAAACTGGAGCAAGGCGCTTATTTAGCCAAAATTTTCCAATATGTCTAGGCACCAACATCGAGTAGGATATAAATAACAGACATTTGGAAATTAGAAGCATCTACCTGTGAATGTTTCCATGGTCTCCATGTAAAAGAGATTTTATGCAGAAGTAAAGTAGTTAACCTGTAGAGCATCATCCATTGTAATGAGAAAGCGGACCTTAGTTGTGTGTTCTCCCTTTGGCTATTGTTAGAAAAAAAAAATTCTGTCGAGGAACAAAATACTTTGTTATGCATATGAAATTAAAACTTCCAAGCCTTGCTTATCAACCCCCACAATAACTTAATATGAATTAGATCTTGGCAACTAGTAACCCCGAAAGGATATGCAATTATGTGATAGATATTTTTAACAGTCTCTTGTTGTTGTATCTAGACAGGACATGACCGGATAAAACTACCTCTCAAGTCTACTTCGTCTTTGAAAAGATAGCACATTATGAAGAACAACAAGAGCACATTCATGATTAAATATTGAGGTGTGAGCATGGAGAAAGTCAGTCTAAGGGAAATCATATGAAGTTGTATATAAAATTAGAACAACTTCAAAATGCATTGTAATCAGCGTCTTCCCACTTGAATGGTCCAGACGAACCAACACGTGGTGGACCATGGAAATAAAGGAAAACACATACACATACTTCTACAATTTCTAGAATAGAATGAACATATGGACGATACAAGGTTCCTCGACTACTAGATATCCTTCACACTCTTATGTTTCTTAAAATCATGCATTGAGCACAACTTTGAGAAGGCTTCTGCAAATAAAACACATACAAGCTTGTGTGTGACCCATTTTACTCCTGTTGTAATCTCATCTGAAGATGCTTCATTGTTGGAAATTTTTTATTGATACCTGACCATATTTCTTATCTTCCAATTTTCTTTCAACCAATATGTTATATGATTGATTATTCCTCAGCAAAACATATGTGTGAGTAGTCTACTCCAATATTTTGTACTCCAATATTTTAGCCCAACATCTTATGGATCACTTTTCAATGCATCTTCACACAGAACTCAAGCTATCTCTCTCATTTTCCTGGGCCCTCCCATGAGGGAGTCAAGCCCAGTCTCACTCTGATACCATGTTGATTTTTCACTATGTGATAATATGAGATGATATATGATCGATATTTTATTACAATGATGAGTGTTCCATATATAGAGAACATATGGTGACCATCCATGAAAAGATGTGTCCCTTGGATAATAAATAACTATTTATTATTATTATTACTTATTATATATATTATTTAATAATTAATAATTATATTATTTATTATTAATCTAGAAGAATGTCTTCCCGATGTTGTCCAAACATCAATAGGAAGAAAGAGAGAAAGTTTGAAATTGCAAAACCGGAAGTGGAATATTACAAATACAAAATATATGTAATTAAATAAGATCCAAGAGATGAAGCATGTTGGAGAAGTCAAGAGAACTTTCTGAAGAAAATTAAGGAATATCAATATTTTTAGGGTGGTAGGGTGGAGCAAGGGATGATATTGATGTCTTATTTAGGTTGGTGTCTACAAACATTGCATTTGTAGGTTGGTGCCTACAAGAATTGTTGATTTGGTGCTCAACTAAAGAGATTTGTGTCTCCTACAAGTTGGTTCCTGTAAACATTATTACTAAGTTGGTTCTCAGGAGAGGAGATTGGTGTCTCCTATAGGTTGGTACTTGCAAGCATTGTAATTGTGGGTTGGTGCCTACATGATTTTATAAAAGAATTATTTTGTGATTTTTTACCATTTGGGTTTCCACGTAAAATATTTGTGTATTGTGATTCTATTGACATGGTCAATTGTTTTCAATGTGAATTGTAATCTTCGGAATGTTTAATGAAAGTTGAAAAGAATTTTTTAAATTGTTAAAATTGTGCAAAAGTTGAAAAGAATTTTTTAAATTGTTAAAATTGTGCAATATTGATTCAACCCTCTCAGCATTAGTGTATATTCCAAAAATTGGTATCAGAGCAGGTTCCTTCAGAAATAGTCTAACCATTGTAAGGAATATCCTTATGGCACACATGGACAAAAATTGGTATCAGAGCATGTTTCTTCAGAAATAGTCTAACTATTGTAAGGAATATCCTTATGGCACACATGGACAACCATGAAAGAACTTCCAAAAATAAGTCTCCATTCTTTAATGAATCATATTATGCATTCTGGAGCATCAAAATGAGAGTATATATGCAATCATTAGGATATGATGTTTGCCAAACAGTCAAAAATGGGTACACCACCCTTGAAAGTGAACTTTATGATGTAGTTGCTAAGAATCTCAATGAAATTAACTCCAAATCCATGAATGTCATTCTATATGGATTAGAAATATCATAATTTACTAAAGTCATGCACTGTGGATCAGCAAAGGAAATCTAGGACAAGTTGCATAACATATATGAAAGGAATGCTAAAGTCAATAAGGACAAACTACAAACTCATAGGGGACAATTTGAAAACTTCAACATGAGAGAAGATAAAGATATATCATCCTACCTTCTTTGTGTGGATGAGATAGTTGACACTATAAAAGGATTGGGTGAAACCATAGATGAAAAAATTGGTGTAAAAAAGGTTCTCAGGACACTTCCATCAATATTTGACCCCAATATATATGCCATTGAAGAAATGAACAATTTAGATAGTCTAACAATGAATGATATACATGGAATCCTTATAGCCTATGAAATGAGAGCTATGCCTGAAAATACATCAAAGCATGAAGCAACATTCAAAGCATCAAAAGGGACAAGCTCAAAAGGACACCAAACATATGACTCCTCTGAAGAAGAATCAAATGCAGAGGAAGCAAACTTCGTCAGGAGGATCAAGAAAGGAACTGGAAAACACAAAGGTAATCTCCCTTTCAAGTTCTTTGTTTGTGGTAAAGTAGGACATTTTGATGTTAAGTTCCCTTACAAAAGGGACTCTAATTAAAAAAAAAAACAAAGACCAGTATATCAGTGAAAAAAATGAAGAGAAAGGGAAGAATTACAGGAAAAAGAAAATTTTATATGCATGTGATGAAGGTATATCCTCTGATGAAGAAGAAAACAACACAGAAGATGTTTTATTCATGGCCATCAATGAATTCGCTGATGATGAAACCTCAAAACATGAAGACCCTGATGAAGAGGGAGAGGTTAATATTGAAGGTGAACTAATATGTTCTCTAAGTGAACTAAAAAACTCAGAAAGAAAAATGAGTCTCTCAAGGAACAGTTAAGAAAATCAAAAGGAGAATGCCATGAACCAAATAGTGAAACTGATACTATTGGTCTAAAAATACAATTAGAAGAAGCACAAAGAATTGAATAAATTTTGGGAACTAAGCTCAAAGAAATGGAGGATTTTTTCCATCCAAGAGAGCTTGAAATTGTTTGTCTAAGAAAAGAATTAGATAATACGGTTGCCCAATTGAACACAAATATGAGGTTTGAAAAGAGTTCGGCGGTCCTAGAATACATTTTAAATTTCCAAAGGTCTCCATTTGATAGAACTGGTCTTGGCTACAACATTAGTTAGAAAAATATTGATGTTGAGATACCAGAAAGAGGTGAGAAGACTCCAAGTTATGAAAATGTTCTTAGGAGTTCCAATCACAGTGGAAACACTATAAAAGATGAAGCAGACAACAAAAAGAAAAAGGAAGATCAACAAAAGATCATGTATCTTCCCAATAGAGTCTAATTTGAAAAGGGTGCTCCACCCAGAAGACCTCCCACCATGAGAAGTTCTTACAATGTTGTTAAGGATAATTATTTGAACAACAAAACATCTCAAGGGTTTACGTTTACCAAAACAAATTCTCCATCAAGAAGACCTCCTACAACAAGGTATCAAAATTTGTTTCTTGGTAATTGTTTTTCTTGTCATAATTTTGGGCATAAAGCCATTAACTACAGGGCCAATACAAGATATAACTATCTGAAAAGTAGAAATATATACAAGACTACTAGAAATGACTATATAAGCAATAGAATAGATCAAGAGTTTGCAGACATAAATTGTAATCATTTTTCTCTACTTATGAACTCCAATGTTGAGTGTTACAAATGTAATAACTTTGGCCACAAAGCACATGAGTTCAGAAGCAGATTGCAATCCATGAGACAGAACATGAATGAGAAATATTCTACTAAGCATGAGAAAGAAAACACAATAATATGGAGGAAAAAACCATATCAACAAAAGGGGAAGAGAACAATCTAGCTCTACATGCTTGAAACACAAGCCAATGGTATATTCACAGTGGATGCTCCAAGAACATGGCAGGAGATGAGATCAAGTTTTCAACTCTTCATAAGACAAAAGGAGGCAATGTCGTGTTTTGAAATGATAATTCTGCCAAAATAATTGGAAAAGGAACA
Source organism: Picea sitchensis (assembly GCA_010110895.2). Taxonomy (NCBI): domain Eukaryota; kingdom Viridiplantae; phylum Streptophyta; class Pinopsida; order Pinales; family Pinaceae; genus Picea; species Picea sitchensis. The sequence goes on along the minus strand of SNQJ01S0007870.1, from coordinate 90,654 downwards.
GTAAGCCTTGGAAGTGAGAAAACCAAAGCAGAAAATATGTTGTTGATTGAAGATATGAAACACAATCTTCTCAATGTCATTCAAATATCTGATCAAGGACACACTCTTTCTTTTGACTCTCAAAAGTGTGAAATAAGAAGTGAAAAATATGGTATATTGGTAGCTACAACAATCATGACTCCTAATAACATATATATTTTAGATTAAGTAAAAGGAGATAAATGTTGCATAGGACAAATAGATCAAATTTGGATTTGGCACAGGAGAATGGGACACATAAATTTTGACAATTTGGTAAAAATCAGCAAAAAACAGGTTGTAAGGGATCTACCCTCAATTGTCAAACCTTCAAATCCCATTTGCAAACATTTCCAACATGGAAAGTAGACCAAATTCACCTTCAAAACAAAGAAGCATTCAACTTCAAAGCCTCTACATCTCATTCATATTGATCTATGTGGACCAACCAGAACCAAAAGCTTACAAGGTGGGCACTACTTTATGCTACTTATATATGACTACACTATAATGACATGGGTTGTTTTTCTAAATAAAAAATTAGAAGCAATTGATAAATTTAAGGTGTTTAAAGAACTAGTAGAAAACGAAATTGACCTCAAAATCAAGTGCTTACGATCAGACAATGGAGGTGATTTTACCTCAAATGAGTTTGAGAAATTCTGTGAGATGCATGGAATCAAAAGACAATTTTCAGTAGTCAGGACACAACAATAGAATGGTGTGGTAGAAAGAAAAAATAGGACCGTGCAAGAAATGGAAAGAAATATGTTAATGACTCCAAACTATCAGATATTTTTTGAAGAGAAGTTGATCTAGGTGGATCTAAGAACACTAAAAAATTAACAAGCTCAAATGCTGATGAAAATGACTTCATTGCATAGAGCTTATCAAGATATTTCCAAAGCAATTTGAATGGCCTCAAACATACGTTGTATGAGGAATTTATGCCCTTTTAAAGTTTTGGCAAAAATAGGGAAAATGGAAAAAGGGGGTGCCACATGGAACCACCAGGAGGTGACACATGGAACTATATGGACATTGTATAGATACCAAGTGGCGTCACTAAAAGGATGACATGTGAAAGTATAGAAGGGTGATGTGGCAGTATGGTAGGTTGACATTTGGTAGTACGAACAACACGTGGAAGGTACAGTGTTGATGTGGCAGGTATGGTGTTGGCGTGGTAGGTACAGTGTTGATGTGGCATGCTGACAGGGCAGGTGACAGGTGGCATACAGTGGCAATGATTTGGACCAATTGAAAGGTGACACATGGCACCTTCTGATTGGCCAAGGTTGGATAAGGGTATCAAATGTTGTTTGGAACGACCAACGAGGGATTCAAACCCCAGACCTACCACTAGCGAAATGGGTGCCTTACCACTAGGCCACATAATAGTGCTTTCAAATATATTACAACGGACTTATATTTAAAGTAATGGTTTTAACAAGTTTCAAGAGGGGAGGTTGCGGGGCTTGACCCCGCGACCTCCACCCTACTTACCTTCCAACAAACTAATGTTTTAACCAAGTACTCCAACCATTGCGCCACATATAGTCCTTGTCTAAGCTCGTTGAAATATTTGTAATTAAGATTAATTAATTGTCATCCGAGCATATAAGGGATCAGGTGGGATTTGACCCCTGGACCTCCCATATATAAAACAAGCACCTCACCATTGCGCTAGAGGAGTAATATGTGCCAATGAACTCTACAAAATTTGGTTATGTGTGTGTTATGTAACTCATAGTGAGTTACATATTTTGCATTGATTTGTGTTCCAAGGAAGTTATGCAATTTTGGTTTCATGTTGAAATTTGTGCCATAGGGCTCTTTGAGAGAAGTATAAAGTGTTTATAGTCAAAAGTTTCAGTTTTCTGAGATGGAGTTGATTTTGACACTCATATCTGAGTTTGAGCAATAGATAAGAAGGTCATTGTAAGAACACAAGTTAGAGTCTTTACTATATCAATAATTTGAGAATTAATCAAGTGGTCTCTCATTTGGAAGTGGACCCGGAGACATATCCCAAGATGGGTGAACTCTATTATCAACTTGTGCCATGTTCCTTATTCTTGTTGTTTCTATTTCTCTCAATTTCTTGCAAGTTATCTATTAGTTAATGAAGTTTTGGATAAGTAAGGTAATTCACATGTTTGTTTGCAAATATTCATAACGATCTTAATTTTTCAAATCAAGTTGGATGTTAATGTCTGTTTAAGAGCTAATTTGACATCTAAGTATTTTTTAAAGGAACAAAAGTTCTCTCACACAAATGTAATAACCAAATCTAGATTATGAGTTAAATATCCAAAATACTTGGAATATGAAGATATCCTTAAGGATAATAAATAATATATAAATGTATAAGAGAATGAATAAGATAGTATGAGATTATTTACAATGAGAATGCGGGCCCGTTTAAATACCCTTGTAAGGGGTTCCCTTTCATGAACATACACGCCTTTTTGGATAAGACATTTCTTCTCATTTATGATGTATTTAATTATTATTTTATTTATACCTATTTCTATATATTTGTGTTCATAACAATTTTCAGATCAAGTTGGTATCAGAGCAAAAAGGTTTTGACAAGTGTTTGCAAGTGAATGCTTATGAGGTCCAAATCCAAGAAAGGTGAAGGCACGCTTGAAGAATTTAATCCTGAAATTGGACAAGTATTTTGAAGGAAATAAATAAAGCATGAAGAAGGTATTTCTAAGGCTGATAGGGAATTTCGAAAAATGTTCCTTGAGATGACAACAATGGTGAAGGAATTTTGGGAAGACCAAGAAAAATGAAGAGGAACCCCTCATCAAAATGAAGGTGGTCCATTGGGAACATCGATAAAATTTGAAGGAGAAGGAGAAGGTGAAGAACCTCTAGAGCCTCCTTCACCCCCATCATCATCATACTCATCATCATCATCATCTTCTTCTAATGGAAGTGAACATTCTTCTCATAAAAAGAAGCCTTCTCATTGTTATACTCATGATTTTCCTTTATTAAATTTAGATGTAAAGTTTGATTTGTTGATTTATGATGGAGAATTGAATGCAAAGAGGTTGGACAATTGGATCAAACAAATTGAAGTATATTGCAGGCTACAAAAAATCGTGGATGACACTGCAAATATACACTTGACTACTCTTCTCCTATGTGGCACAACTTTGGTATGGTGGGATATTAATACACAAACTGATCTCATTCAACAGGGTAAACAATTTCTTCTTGGGATGATTTTACTACTACATCAATAAAACAATGTTATCCATTAGCTTATATGCAAAGAGAAATAATTAATTGGCAACATCTAAGGCAAGGCAAAGGGAAAAATGTCTAGGATTATACACATGAATTTAAAAAGAAATCATTGTTTTTAGGAATTCCATTATATACTCGTGAAACTCTTCTAAAATATATTGGTGGTATGCATTCATATATTCAACATACTATATTGATGTTTAATCCTACTAATATTGACTAAGCATCAGTACAAGATACTCATCTTGAAGATAGCAAGGAAAAGCATGTGTTTGAGGATAAGAAGCCACACAAATTTGAGAAGCATTCAAAGGGAAAAGGGAAGAGTAAGAAATCATCTACAGTGAAGAAAGTTGAGAAAAAGCCTACATGTTCTCAGTGGAAGAAGAAAGGACACGAGGAGGAAAAGTGTTGGAATTTGCATCCAAAGTTACGACCAAAGAAGTTTTAGAACAAGGAAAAACAAAAGATTGTTGCAACAGCTCAACAAGATCTGGGATCAAATTCAAGAGATGAAACTAAAATCACAGCAATGGGAAGTAAAGGTATATCTACCGCTAGTTCTAGTTCTTTAGTTCAATCTTCTAAATTGGAAAGTGTTTTTAATCAAAATAAATGAAGTGAGATTTTTCATATAAGGGTCATAGAGAAGCATACAAAGATAGATACTTTGTTTGATAGTGGATATCAAGTTAATTTAATATCTGAAACAATAGTTAAGAATTTAGGTTTAAATACCACACCTCATCTAAAACTGTATCCATTGGGTTAGGTGTGAGAGGATGCTAAGTTGCAAGTGACTAAGCAGTGTAAAATCAAATTTGCAATAACTTCCAAGTTCATTGATGAGGTTGAGTTAGATGTAGTGCCACTTGACATTTGTGGTATTGTCTTAGGTAGTCCATACTTACATGATAGGAAATCCATATTCTATCATGAACAAAACAAGTATGACCTCTTCAAAGAAGGGATTGAATATATGTTTAGAGCTCACCATATTAAAAATAATTTTTCATTAATGAGCACAGGAAAAATGAAGAGACTTGTAAGTGCTAATAAATATTGTGTTTCCATTATGGTGAAGCAAAAAGAGGAAAATATATTAGATGATTTTTTAGGTTTTGATCCAGGTCATAAGTAGGAATTGGTAAATATTATTTCTAATTATGATGAGTTATTTCAGGAACCTATAGGGTTGCCTCCCAAGAGGGGAGTTGAACATGAAATTTATTTATAGCAAGATGCTCCTCTTCCTAACATTGGTATGTGCAGGTAATCAGTGATAGAGAGTGTATAGATAAAGAATCAAGTTTAGGAGTTGCTCGATAAGGGAATCATAAGGCCAAGTTCCTCTCCATGTGGATCTCCTATTGTATTGGTTCCAAAGAAATATGGTACATGGAGGATGTGTATTGGCTTTTGGACACTAAACAAGAGCACAGTAAAGAACTAATATGTTCTTCCTATAATTAATGATTTATTGGATCAATTGAAAATTGTTGTCTATTTCACTAAGTTAGATTTGAGAAGTGGTTACCATCAAATTAGAATTGCAGAAAGTGATGTGTTGAAAATTGCTTTTAAGACAAAACATGGATTTTTTGAATGGTTGGTTATGCCATTTGGTTTATGCAATGGACCTGTGACATTTATTAGGGTAACGAATGATGTATTCGGGCCTTTTATAGATGATTTTTTCATTGTCTACTTAGATGATATTTTTGTATTTTTTCGAACATGGAAAGATCATGTAATGCATGTTGAGAAAGTATTTGAACTTTTGAAAAGGGAGAAGTTGTATGTGAATATGTCTAAATGTGAGTTTGGAAAAACCTCTCTAGTGTACTTGAGTTATATTATAGGAATGATCAGTTGAAGATAAATGCCTCTAAGGTGGAAATCATCATTAATTAAACCAAGCCAAACACTGCCACAGAAGTTAGGAGCTTCTTAGGAGCAGTACAGTACTGGAGCTGCTAATTTATCTTTCATAATAACTCCTTTGCACATTGCATTAACAAGTGTGAAACGGGTATTTAAGTGGGGAGGAAATAAGAAAAAATCCTTCAAGACATTGAAAGAGAAAATAAGTACTATGCTACATTTGGCTCTGTCGGATCTGCAGTAGCCATTTGAAATATATATCGATGCAAGTGGATATGCCATGGGAGTAGTATTGATGCAACGAGGTAAACCTATTTGTTACCATTATAAAACTTTTACTCAAAAAGTAATTAACTATCCAACGTGTGATAAGGAACTGTATGCTTTGGTACAAAGTGTTAAAAAGTGGAAGCATTACTTTATGGGGAAGGAAACAATAATTCAGACATATCATCAACCATTATAGGATTTGCAATCACATACCAAGATACAACAATCACAATACTTTAGGTGGATGGGTTTCTTACAACAATTTCATTTGGTAATTAAGTATAAGAAGGGAATTCTTAACAAGGTTGCATACATGTTGTCAAGACCAATAGTCAATGCATCTACAATACTAGAGGATAAGTATTTAGCTCATGAAAGTTTTGTTGAACAATATGCTAGAGATGATGACTTTAGGATGTGTATGAAGATCTAACTCATGAAAATCAAAATCAAGAATTGGATTATCATATGCATGATAATTTATTATATCATCTTGGAAAGATTTCTATACCCAGGGATGAAAGAGAAAATGTAATCAGGGAAGCCCATACATCTCTCATTTTTGGTCACTTTAGGGTAGGAAAGACAATAGCGCAGTTGCAAAGATATTATTATTGGCCTCAAATGAATGAAACAGTTTCCAAGTATGTAAAAGGGTGTTTTTTGTGTGCCACAAGTAATCATTTCAATGGAAATTTGGGGTTATATACATCACTTCCAGTACCTTCTCAACCATGGGAAAGTGTGTCCATGTATTTTTTGGGAGGTTTTACAATGTCCAGAACAGGTCATGATTACTTATATGTCATAGTGGATAAGTTCAGTAAGATGTGTATCTTAATGTCTTGTAAAAAGAAAGTCACAGTTGAACAAACATCACAATTGTTCTTTTCTAATGTTTGGGTTCATTTTGGGCTACCTACATCTATTGTATATGATCGAGACTCTGAATTCTTGGGGACGTTTTGGTCTATTTTGTGGGAGTCAATGGACACTAAGTTAAATAAGTGCATTTATTTTCATCTGTAGACAGATGAACAGACAAAGGTGGTGAATAGGAAAGTGGTACATTTACTTCAAGGGAACTACAGTAAATATCCTAAGTTGTCGGATGAACAGTTGAACTACGTACAACATTCCTATAAGTGTGTCATGCATTCTTCTACTCAAAGATCTCTTTTTGAGACATGTTTGGGATACTTTCCTAAATCACCTATGGATTTTTATTTCGGGGAGAGAAGTAAAGTGGATGGACAAGATGATTTCGACAAAGATAAGAGGTTCATTTAGAGGATCCAATAGGTAAATCAGGAAGTATACGAGAAATTGGAGAAGATCCAAGCCAAGTACAAGGCGAGGAATGACAATCATTGTGTTGATCATCAATTTCAAGTTGGTGATCAAGTATGGTTAAATATCAGCAAGGACAAAATGAAGGGTGAAGGTAAAAATATCAAACCAATCCGGTATGGTCCATTTGATATTTTGGAGAAGATTGGTAATAATGGTTTCTATTTAGATTTTCCATCTTATATGAAAATGTATTCAATGGTGAATGTTGAGAATTTGAACTTTATGAGTCTCCTATGATTATGGATAAAGATGAAGGTGTTTAAGTTCCAACATTTTTTTGCTCCTGATAATTTAGAGGAGTTGTAGGAAGATGTTATCCTTTACAGAAGAATTAGTACTTCATGATGAGGTGATGTGGAATATCTTCGATTTCTTATTAAAGGGGTACACCCATGCAAATCAATATGGATAGAGATCGGGAAACTGAAGGAGATTTATCCTCACTTAGTTGCTAATTAATCCAAACTTTTGGTGGTCCAAAAGGCTTCTAGTGGGGAGAAATGATCTAGGTGGATCTAAGAATGCACAAAAATTGACAAGCTCAAATGCTGATGAAAATGACTTCATTACATGGATCTTAGCAAGAGATTTCCAACGCAATTTGGACGACCTGAAATGGATGGTATATGAAGACGTGATGGCCTTTTAAATTTTTGGCAAAAACATGGCAAATGGAAAAAGGGGGTGCCACGTGGCACCACTAGTAGGTGACTCCTAGCATTGTATGGATGCCATGTGGAATAATTGAAAGGATGACATGTGGAATTATTGAAGGGTGACATGGCAGTATGATAGGTTGATAGTTAACAATACAGAAAAGACATGGAAGATACGATGTTGATGTAATAGGTATGGTGTTGACGTGGTTGGTATGGTGTTGACATGGCATGTTGACAGGGTAGGTGATAGGTGGCATACAATGGTAATGATGTGGACCAATCAGAAGGTGACACTTGGCACCTTCTGATTGGCCAAGGTTGCCTAAGGGTATCAAAATTTGTTTGGAACAACTAGCGATGGAATTGAACATCAGACCTGTCACCAGCGAAATGGGAACCTTACCAGTAAGCCACATGATAGTGCTTGCAAATGGATTTCAAGAAACTTATATTTAAAGTAATGGTTTTAATAAGTTTCCAAGAGGGGAGGTCATGGGGCTTGACCCTGCGACCTCCACCCTACATACTCGCCAATGAACCAAAGTTTTAACAAAGTACTCCAATTGTTGCTCCACATATACTCCTTGTTTAAGCCTACCAACATATTTGTAATTAAGATAAATTAGTTTCCATCCGAGCATATAGGGGGTCGGGTGGAATTTGACCCTCGAACCTCCCCTATATAAACCAATCACCTCACCATTGCCTAGGGGAGTAATCCATGCCAAGGAGCTCTACAAATTTTGGTTATGTGTTTGTTATGTAACTCATAGTGAGTTACATATTTTTCATCGATTTGTGTGCCAAGAAAGTTCTACAATTTTGGTTTCATGTAGAAATTTGTGCCATAGGGCTCTTTGAGATAACTATATAGTCTTTATAGTCAAAAGTTTCAATTTTTCAAGACAAAGCTGATTTTGACACTCGTATATGAGTTTGAGAAGTAGATAAGATGGTCATTGTAAGAACACAAGTAAGATTCATTATTGTATCAAGCATTTGCGCACTAATCGAGCGGTCTCTCATTTGGAAGCGGACCCAAAGATGTAGCCCAAGATGGGTGAACTTCATTATCAACTTTTGTAATGTGTCTTGTTCTTGTTTTTTCTATTTCTCTCAATTTCTTGCAAGTTATCTATTATTTAATGAAGTTTTGGATAAGTAAGGGGATTCACATGTGTGTTTTCAAATAGTCATAACGATATTGATTTTTCAAATCAAGTTGGATGTTAATGTGTGTTTAAGAACTAATTTGACATCCAAGGATTTTCGAACTAGAAGCAGTACATATTGTTGTCCATATTCTAAACAGATGTCTTCTTAGAAAAAATCATGATAAAACTCCATATGAACTATGGAAAAGAAAACCTACAACAGTTAACTATCTCAAAGTATTTGGGAGAAAATGTTACATAAAGAGAAGTGAAGTGAATTTGGGTAAATTTGATTCTAGAACAAATGAAGGAATCTTTTTAGGTTACTCATATGATAGAAAATCCTATATATGCTACAATATAAGGTTGTACAAGATAGAAATGAGTGCAAATGTGAAAGTAGATGATGAAAAGTCACATTTTACAAACCAGATTTCAAAAGAAGTAAAATTCAAAGAAGAAGATGAATTTCTGCAAGAAGGACAACATGAAGAGGCACCAGAACAATAAGAAGAATCAGAGAAACAAAAACAACAACAACAACAACAATAAGAAGAAAATAAGGATCAGAAAATAGAAGAGGAAGATGAAATAGAAATAAAGGACACAAAAACTCATTCAATGTATGTACAAAAGAATCATCCTGAAAGACAAATTCTTGGAGATAGGAGTGTAGGAACCCAAACAAGGAGAGGAATAAATAATCAAGTAAATTTTTCTTTACTATGTACAATAGAGCCTCATAATTTTGAAGAAGCCATCCAAGATAAACATTGGATAAATGTCGTGAATGATGAATTGGACCAAATTGAAAAGAATCAAACCTAGGATGTTGTTCCTAGACCCAAGGATAAAAATGTAATAGGGACTAAACGTGTTTTCAGGAATAAACAAAATGAAAATGGACAGGTAGTAAGAAACAAATAAAGATTGGTATGCAAGGGATATAATCAAATTGAAGGAGTTGATTTTGAAGAAACTTTTTCTCCTATAGCAAGATTGGAAGCAATCAAGATGTTTTTGGCATTTGTTTGCTACAAGAACTTTAAAACTTATCAAATGGATGTTAAATCAGCATTCCTAAATGGAAATTTAGAGGAAGAAGTATACATTGAAAAACTTGAAAGATTTCAATTATTAGAAGGTGGATATTATGTATGTAAACTCAAGAAAGATCTATATGGCCTAATGTAAGCCCCTAGATCTTGGTACTCCAAACTAGACAAGCATTTACAATAGAAAGGATTTAAAAGAGGAGATGCAAACAACAACATCTAAATAAAAAGGGAGGAAAAATACATGATAATAATTGTTTTCTATGTGGATGATATAATTTTTGGAAGTAATATTGACAAGCTAAGATAAAAATTCACTTAAGAGATGCAAAGTGAATTCGAAATGTCAATGCTAGGAGAGTTATCATTCTTATTAGAACTGTAGATATCTCAATCAAACAAAGGTATCTTCATATCTCAAATGAAGTACATTAGGGAGATGCTCAAGACGTTCAAAATGGAGGATTGTAAACTAGTTAGCACCCCTATGACCATGGGATGCAAGATCAACAAAGATGATGAATCCATGGAAGAAGATAAAAAACTATATATGTGTATGATTGGTAGTTTGTTGTATGAAATGGATTCAAGGCTAGATGTGATACAGGCTATTGGAATTATTGTAAGGTTTCAATCTGCACCAAAAGAATCTCATGTATAGGAAGCCGAGAGAATATTCAGATATTTGAAGGGTACTTTGGACTATGGACTCTGGTATCCAAAAGGTGAATATTTTAGCTTGATAGCATACACTGATGATGATTGGGAAGGATGTGTAGATGGACGAAAAACCACAAGTGGAGGTGCATTCTTTGTAGGAAATTTCCTAGTTTCCTAGTTGAGCAAAAAGAAATCATCAATCTCTTTGTCAACTACAGAAGTTGAATATATTGTAGCAACAACCTGTTGCACACAAATTCTTAGGATGAAGCAGACCTTACAAGAAATGTAGATTGATTACAAACAAATGATCTCTATACTATGTGATAACACCAATGCAATAAGAATTTCTAAGAACCGTGTCATGCATTTAAAAACAAAACACATACCTATCAAGTACCATTTTCAAAGAGAACAAGTTGAAAACCAAGTTCTAAAGCTAGAGTACATGCCAATAAAGGGAAAAAATTGTAGATGTATTTACAAAACCACTACCCAAAGATACATTTGAGTATCTTAGGCAGAATATGGGAGTCATTCTCATTTCTAATTAAGATATGCCATCTTCAATTGAAATATGTTGGGAGCTCAACAAAAACAAAAGCTCAAGGGGAGAGCACATAAATAAGGAAGTGGTACAATAACTTAAAAATAAGAACATTCATAGGGGGAGTTACTTCAAAAATCTTCATGGAGAAGCACAAGTTCAGTGGAGTAACAGAAGGAAAGGAAGGTTGTCGGTGATAGAGAAAATGGTGAAGAGAATAGTGCAAGGGAGTGATGGTATCCCTTTGCCATTAATGTCAAAGGGGGAGAGTACGAGTACAGGGGGAGACTTGCATAGACTAACAGAAGTACAGAGACAGAGGGAAACTTGCATAGACTTGTGGAGTTTAAGTATGTGTTGTTGTCAATGAAAAAGGGTGATATTGTTGGATTGTGTTGTCATTGATGTCAAAGAATATGACAACCATGGATGTCATAGGTAGGGGGGAGACTAATTGTTGTGAATAATGGTATGACAAAGGAATCTTTTGTACTGCAAATCAAAATAGAAAGAGAAGGTAGAGAATGACCCTATGAAAATATGGATCCAAAGGCCCTCGAGAATGATGAGGATAGAATCCAAAGGAAGATGTTTATGAGCATGCATTAAGGCTAAATCCTCAAGCGATTCCAAAGAAAACATTAGTCATTGATCATTAATAATTCAACAAGATTAGTGATCTAGACGTAATGTTTTGGCTACACAGGTTTGAATAAAATCGATGACGTAGAGGAAGCTCGAAACTTAATTGATGGTCCTCAATTAATCCCCCCCACCCACATGTCTGACATTTAACAAAGTGAAGGGTGTCCATGAAAATCAACCACAGTTCATGCTCCAATGATGTGTCATGTGCTGGTTAATTATGGTCCCCCTGCCTATGGTTATCCTAACCACATGGGACCCCCCCACAGTTAGCATTGGATTGACACATGTCCAGGTGATGATAGTACTACGGAAGAATCTCTAAATTAACAAGAATCATCGATCTATCAGAGCTTTTTGCGGGAGAGAATATGGACCGTTGATTGAATGACAAGGCCATCAGAGTGTTTGAGTGTAAGGTTGCACAAGGACTTCGATTGAAGTAACTCCAAATTAATAGGGACCTTGGATCTGTCAGAGGATCTACCTCAGTTGTTGTATCCATTATGATCCATTTCATGAATGAAAGAGACACTTAAGAGTGATGTATTGTGACAGCTCGATAGTCAGGGTGACAATGAGGCCAGCGTGGTAGCTAGCATGTTCCAAATGATGACATGTGTTAGAGTTTGATTTAGAAAAATGAAATTAGGCATACGTTCAACGTGGAGACATTTAGGTTATTGTATCAAATCTCAGTTGTTGATTTGGAACAGTGAGTAGATCTCCATTGGTCATTGGAGAAGCAATGATCGGAGTGGACTATGAACGGAGGTACTCCAACGAAAAGGAACTCTAAGAATGATTGTGAGTCATTGATCTGGGTAGTGAGTAAGATCTTCATTGTTCATCAGACAAGCAATGGTCAGAGTGGACTATGAGTGGAGGTACTCTAACAAAAAGGAACTATGAGCATGATTGTGAGCCATTTATTCCATACTCTGAGAATTATTAGAATTGTTGGAGTTTGAGCCATTGGAGTGGAAGCACCCCGATGATGAGAAGATTCGAGGAGAAATACAGGTCGTAGGTTGGTGAATAGGGGGATGAAATCTTAGTCATAGATCTATTGTGGGCCCCTCATGACCATCCATGAATAGATTAAAGGATGGGAGATAACTGACATGTAGATTGAAGGATTGATGCAATCAGAGACATTGATCTCAGACTCTAAGGATCATTGGATCCATCGAAATACATGCCACCAAAGAGGCTCTGGTCGGAGTGAAGTTATCTAAAAATGAATGGGTTCAAATGGAGGGGAATTTGAGGGCTAATGAGAGGATGATAAGTTGATATTTGGATAGCCTGGGAGCCCAATATCCTGATAGTCCCAATTTTAGGGGAACATGGGAATGAGATTGACGACCCAGATTAAATCAGGAACCAGATCAGAAAAATCTTATGTGTAGAGAACTTGGTGTATTGTTTGTTGGGTAGAAACCAAATCGACAACCATGGCTTTTTCAAGATTCAGATCCAATAATAGATGAGAGTTAAAGGATGGTGCAAAGATTGTGTGAGATGGAAGGTGTTTGAGATTGTTTTTAAAGGATTTGTAAATCCTTATTTTTATGAAAAGAATGGATCTAGAGCCGACCCAATGAGCAGTTTATTCTTGTGGAAAAATTGTTGAGTGTATGGGATCTATAATTATCGATTCATAATCGTTTTGATTAGAGAGAGTTAGCTTAAGAGGGTGTATGTGAGAATTAGAGAGCTTAGGTTCTGAGGCTCTAAGGTTGGAGTATCTGAGAGTGTGTAAAAGTGAAAGTTTGTGGAGCAGAGGTTCTGAGGCTCATGAAGAGAGTGTGGTGTGATGGAAGAAAGTGAGAAATTCTGAAATTGCAGAACTGAAAGTGGAAGATTGTAGATACAAAATACTTGTAATTAAAGAAGATCCGAGAGATGAATCATTTTGGAGAATTAAAGAGAACTTTCTAAATAAAATTAAGGAATATATGTATTTTTAAGGTGGTAGAGTGGAGCAAGGGAGATTGGTGTCTTCTGCAGGTTAGTTCCTACAAACATTGCATTCGTAGGTCGGTTCCTACAAGCATTGCTAAGTTGGTGCTCAGTAAGGATATTGGTGTCTCCTCCAGGTTGGTGCATGTAAACATTATTATTGAGTTGGTTCTCAGGAGAGGAGATTGGTGTCACCTGTAGGTTGGTGTTTGGAAGCATTGTAACTATGGGTTGGTGCCTACATAATTTTAGAAATCAATTACTTTTTTATTTTATCCCATTTGGTTTTCCATGTAAAATACTTTTGTATTGTGATTATGTTGACATGTTCAGTTCTCTACATTGTGAATTATAATATATGGAATGTTTAATGAAATTTGAAAAGATTTTTTAAAATTTTTAAAATTATGCAATATTGACTCAACCACACCCCCCCCCCCNTAGTTTATATTCCACAATTTTATTATGTACTATGTCCATTCTAGATTAATCAAATAATACAAGTTCCTCGTGTCATCCTAACTCCAACTTTTGAGAGCACATCTGGAACATTGTTTTGGTCCATGTAAATATGACATGAAGATGTATATGAGAAAGATGTCAATGGATTGAGAGATTCATCATACAAGGGTCGTAATATAAACTTTTCGAGAGAAATTTCTTTATGAAACCATTGGATAACCAGCTTTGAGTCTCCAAAAATCTATAATTGGGTTACACCAAATCCTTGTGCTAGTTTCAAGACCATTTTTAAAGCCATCAATTCAGAAAAGTTATTAGTTTCTTGACCAATTACAACTTTATAATTAATATTGTGATATGAAGATAAGTATAGAATGTCTCTTGAACCTCCCTTAAAAGGGTTCCCTTGTGATGCGCAATCAAAAATTTCCCATGGAATATCCTTATTTATAGCCATTTCACCTTGTATATGGGAGATAGATTTTTCTTGCACCTATGGATAGGCATTTAAAATATTGAAGGCATGGATAACAGATTTAAGAGAAGTGTCTCTTTGTCTTCAAACAATGTTAGATTTATAGCAAACCATACTCCCTATACTATGCTAAGTGGTAGTGCTTTGATCTTGGAATTATCTTTTATGTTACACCATATTATGAAGGCCTCTTCAAGATTTCCTCCTTCCTAGAGATTCGCAATCCCTATTAATCTTTCCACCTCTTTCCATACCTCCTTGGAGTATGGACATTCCAACATGAGATAAGCTATAGTTTATTTTACTTAGTGACATTAATTGTGCCATCGTGGCCCTATAAAATTCATCTTCTGAAGAACATCGCATGTGGAAGCATTGTTGTGTAAGCTCAACCAAATAAAGATCTTGTTTTTAGTTGGACATTTAATTTCCATATAATTTTTCACCATCGGACATAGTGTTCTTCTCTTCCTTCTTCTAATAGTTCTTTGTATCCTATTCTTATAACATATGCTCCAATTGGATTCAATGACTAGATCGATTTTTCCTCTTCTTTCTTAAGCCTAATATTGTTTTCTTTCAAGATATATGTTTATATTTTCCATTATTTTGCATACTACATCCCCAAACCAATTTCTTCCCATGATAACCACTGATGGTGCCAAGTAGTGGACCTTTCCCAATTTACAACATGTCTAAAATTAAAATAACATTCATTCATTCTTCTCCACTTTAGCTATCAACCACTCCCAATCACATTTTTTATATTGATTTGTATTAAAAATTAATCCTAGATACTACATACCTTGTTCTAGATGGGTGATCTTATAGGAAAATAGTTGAGTAATTAAAAATAATTCTTTCTCGGATATCCCTCATAAGTTCATCATAAATGTTTCCATATTAATGACCATTCCAATGGATTTACAAAATAAATCCATGATTCCCTTGAATTTCTCAATGACCCTTCTAATGCATTCACAAAAAAGTCAATATATCATCTAGAAACAGTAGATATGCGATATTGCAGGATACTCCAATAGGTATCTCTTTTATATTTCCATTTCCTTCCATTTCTTTAAGTATACTACTTAAGATTTCAACTATTAAAAGAAAGAGAAGGGGGGATAGGGGACATCCTTGTCTAAGGCCCCTCCCTGATCTGAAGAAAGGGGTTGTTTCTCCATTTAATAATACAAAAAAATATTCAAAGGAAATGAAACTCATTATCTAGACAATGAACGGATGGCAAAACCCTAAATGAATGAGAATTAGTCTAATGTAAATTCAACTTACTATGTTATAAGCCTTGGACAAGTCAAGTTTAATCACCATCTATGATTTATTTCTGACCTTTATTGAATGTATGCAATCTTGAGCAACCTCAACTACCTCATGAATTTACCTTCCATCTAAGAACCCAAATTGTTCTCCAGAAATTTGATTTGAGAGAACACTTTTCAATCTCCTAGTAATTACTTTTAAGATAATTTTGTATATGCAATTGCATAATGAGATGGGTCTAAATTTTTCAAAGGTTGTAGGATTATATTCTTTAGGAACAATACTAGGAATATCATATTGAAGGCTCCCAACATGTTTCCTTGAGTTATTATTGTCTCCACCACTCTTCATAAATATTACTCAAAAAAATTGTAACAACCCAAAAAGAATTCCACAGGTAGTCTATCAATCCTAGGACTTTTCTCCTTTTCAAATATCTACAAATTTTGATACGATTTGTCTTTCCCAACCTCTTTTATTAGGGCCCGATTATCCTCCTCATTGACAAAAATAGGAAAGGAGTTTGAAAACCTAATCACTTTTGCTATTGTAACACATTTGTCTTCCTTGAAAATAGAGGAGAAGTTCTTTACTCCTTTAAAATCCGTTTCCTTGAAATTTGTAGCCTAGGTACTATCTCCCTTATCAATTTTCCAAACAAAGTTTATATTATTTCTACAGTGGGCATACCTATGAAAGAATTTTGTATTCTCATCCCCAGCCTATAACCATAATGTAATGTTCTCAAGTCTCCATTCTTTTTTCTTTTTCCAAAATAATGTGCCTCATATTATCTTCTAGTACCTTTACTTGAATTTCAAGTTCCTTAGTGATAAACCCACAGCCTTCCCTATTGTAGAGAACCTCCAAGTATTCCTCTACTTCTCTAAGAACCCTTTCATCCTTTGGTTTTTTGTCCCTTGTCCATTTAGCAACTACATTTTTTGTCTCTTTTAAATTTTGTTGGAATTGAAGTGGAAATTTTTTTCTTAAATTATGATTAAAAGGTTTCCAAACAACTTTTTTTTCCCCCACAAAATCCTCTATCTTCATCCTTTATGGATTTAGTTTAAAGGGACTAACATAATTCTCTATTGTAGGAGCCACTTCTAACACCACAGTATTATGATAAAAGTCCCCTCTAGTGGTGACCCACTGTTTGATCCTAATGGCTCCATCTATGAAGTATTTAGAGATTAAAAACGTGTTTATCTTCTTAGCAATTTTGGCTTCCCCAACTCTCTTGTTACTCAAAGTGGGAGATAACTTGGATGGTTCAATATGCAAAAGACCAATTTCTTCTAGTTTTCTAATAAAATATCTAGAGAGAGGGTCTAGTTGAGTAGGAAATCCCAAGCCCTTCGATGAACCTAAGGTGAAATTCAATTCCCCCCTATCACAACCAGTCCATTTAAAAAAAAAAACCTAGTATTCCATCATGTCCATATAAGGACCATAAACATTCAACACTATGATATCTTTCCCCAAGTCCAAAGAGAAAAAGGAGATCCCAAGTTTTGTATGAAAGGCCCGAGAATTTGTGAGAGTGAAGGAGCATTTATTCCATCTAGTCACATTCCCATTCAATCTCCCAATGCAATCAATAAAACAGAATTCCTAATTCCTAAATAGTTTAGAGAGTTTAGGAGTTATTTTCTCCCATCTGTCATTATCTCTTGCAACAAAAATAATATAAGGTTTTATATTTTCAACTAATATCTTTACAACCAACTTCTTTGAGGGGTTATCCATCCCTCTATAATTAAGTGTCAAAAAAATCATCTAGATCCTTCAAAGGGGGCATTTGTTGTAAGATCCCTAATTAAGGATAGTTGTTTCCCACACTTGACTTATGAGGATGATTGTTTATAGGCCATAAACATAAAGGAATTTCTTCCCGTTTGATTGGAATTGGGTATTTTCTCTTCAAAAAAACCTAATCCCCCTCCACCTTTCTTGGAAAATAAAGTGTGTCTTTGCTTCTAGGCCTCAAATTGTACTTCACTAGTTCCAAGGGATTAGAGTCTTTTGTACCCTTTCCATCTAGAGAGTAATCCAAATTAGGGTTTGAAATGGAATCTTATGGATCTTGTCCAGCATACACCCCCTCTATGATTCCATGAATAGGTATGAGAGGTAGTGGGTTGGGGTTATTTATATTGCACAAACTGGGAAGAAAAAGACTTGGGGATTCTAGTTCTTTGGTTTCGAACTTATTTCCCCATGTCCCAAAAATAAAATTTTATGAGGAAACACTATTATTAATATAGTGATATTGATGAGTTTTACCTAAATTTTCCTTGTTCTCCTTGTAATCGTTGACTATGTCCTAGTTAGTTTCTTTGAATTGTATAGTGTCTAAGTTTTGTGCATCTAGTACAAATTTTCCTATTTGAAGGCCATCTAAGGTCACTTGAACCCCTACATATTATTTCATTCTCATAGTATGTATTGTTTCTAGTTCCAATGTTTCTGAACCTCTCGGATGCTTCATCGAAGCTCAGTTCTTAAACATACTTAGATAATTTTCTTATATAGAAATATGGAAACCCATAATGATGATAATGTATGCATCTAAAATGTATATTCTCATGGTCTAGATTGAGATGGAAAAGATCAACTCCCCTTCTAACATCCATCAACTCTACCATAAATTTCCTCACCTCCAGCTACCCAGTCTCTTGAAAGGATAAGTATGATTTGTAAAAAGTACCTAAAGTGTTACCAATTTATCCAAACACCTTATCAAACACAAAATCAATGATAGGACTAGAATACGAACCCATACCAAGAGAAATTCCACACTAGATTACAAGTATCAAAATCTATATGCCATTTCTTTGAGAACAGAGATTAAGATCCCCACTTTCAATGCTACTACAATATTTTGTTTTCTTCTTTAGTCATCCTAAAAACCCAAACCAACAATCATTTTACTAGAATGAACGTACGTGGAGAGGCCCCCACCACTAGCTCAAAATTGATCTTGGTTTAAGCTTTCAACTCCTCACTACTCATTCTCTTCCCAATAAAATGTCTTACTGGTGCCTGACCCCCCATTTTCGTTGTGTCATTGAGTTTAGTTTTACTACCCAAGTTCATGTTGATGGAATCCTATGTCTTTATGATACATTTACACCTCTTTGGAATTCTTGATCCCTCCTAATATTAAATTCCTACCACCTCTGAATCCAAGGATGAGGCACCACTTAGTAGCTTCAAATCCAACACAGTTCTAACAAAACTACAAGTGGAAAAACAATCATGTTGACCAATAGCATAATTTCAAAGGAAATCAATATCTTTATGGGGTTCATTCAATGTATTTTCATATTTATACATAAAATGTAATAAACCATCATTATCCTCTGACAATGCATTCATGATTGATGGATATGAAAGATCGAATTCTTGACTCCAAGCATGGGGAGAAATGATTAAGTTTTTATGGTCCTTGGATTGATCACCAAGAAGTATCATCACCCTTTTCTCCATCTGCCATGAGGTTATGGCACCCTGTACACCCAGTTCCTACACCAACTCACCCAAAATTTCCATGGTGGCCTCCTCCAGGGGTTTTGGACCCCAAATTGTGAATCTTGTTGCAATCTCGCAACACATCGAGATGTTTAAAATTTATAGGATAAGTGTTTGACAAAATTTCCATGAGGAGAAATGATTTTATAGGGCCATAAATTCCATCTTAGAATCCCAACTTGGGTAGGGGTTTAGTCATTGGAAGGTTCATGCAGAGGGGAGAATTTTTAATAGTTCAAATCTTAGCGAAGTGCTTTAGAATTCTTCAGAACTTGAGAAGAATAAGAGACATGTAGCCTTGATTTGATAAAACTAATGAAGTTAATAAATACCAGGATTTGAAAGCAATTGTTATAGACCTTTAATTAAGATGTATTTAACAATTTATTAATATGCACACTTCTTGCGGAGTCAAATCTATGGCAAGGACAAGTAAAGAATATAATTGAATAGAATTATTGAAGAGGATACATGGAAGATGGACAGAGACCTAACATCCACAAATAAAAAGTTAGAGGCCTAGATATCAACGTAGAAGAGACAAAGTCTAAGAAGCATAGAAAGATAATAGAGTCATTAGAGCTAGTAGAAACTATAAGGAGCTTGAAGATGGAGGTGTAGAATTGATAATGAGAGGATGTTGAAAACTAGGGAGGAGAAAAATTAACTAAACACTCAACTACTACATAACTTAAATCACTTGAAAAATTAAATGAAGGATGGATCTAGTTCAAGGTATGAGGAAGGAGGTAGGGTCCATTCAAGAAGATAAAACCATGGAACATACAAGCACTGAAGAATTTCTACAAGAATTGGAAGGCATCATTACTCACCAACACATTTAGTGAGGAAACCACATGCATTCGAATAATCATAGAGTAGCCTAAAAGTGTCTCCATTCATACATCAAAGGAAAAGGTATGGGAAAAACTAATTGCGAGGAGAGTGGATGATGAGACCATTGCCCTTAACGTACATAAAATCCTTTAATGGATGGTCAACTTTAAACCTTCTTATCCTTTCCTTAACCCATTAACTTAACCAGCTCTAATTTCCATCACTAAACATAATTATCAATAAAAGTTATCATTGGTTAACAATACAGTTAACCGACCACCAAGATCATAGGGCCATCGGGACCTTTCCACCTTCTCAACTCTCTTAANCTCCCAGAATAATTAATGATGTGCCTTCAATGATTAACCTTGGTCCAGTTTAAATGGCCATCAAGCACTAGGTATCCCTCTTCGCACATCATCTTGTAATCAAAGTCTGGTCTGGTTGAAGGTTTTTCAACTGGCCACATGTTAAATAAATCCACCAGAACACTGTGTGGTTGGTCTATTTGAGGGATATAAAGGTTGGTCCATTCCTTCATTTGCAGTCATTTATATATTCGATGATCAACATTCGATCTTCTGCCACATCGTTAGGTCCACGATTCCCACCGAAGAATATAAAAACTTAACACTTGGTATTTTGTGAAGGTTTAAAATCTTCATCTGGTTAATGGAAAATTGTCCACTCACATTTCCATTCCAACTCTGGAAACCCCAAATATATTATCCAATACTTCCTCAGGTCTTCACTTCTCAACGAAGTTCATGGGAACTTCATTCCTTCGATCTTCCTTCTAGTCGATCCAAATCTTTACAATCTCAACATTTTGTAACTTGACTCGACCTACTAAATTTTTCCTCATCTTTTGGGATTCTGTCACCCAATTTCCAATGATGCAAACTTCTCTTCAACTAGATGTGGCCTAGATTCATTAGGGATGACTGTTCACACACAATATTCTTATCTCTCTCACCAAGTTTACCCCGGTTATTTAGGGTTAATGCCAAGAACCATGATTACTATTGAGTTTGTATTTTTAAGCATTCATACATGGCTATTTACACATTAACACATACCTCCAGCTAGGAATTAATACATAGTTCTAGAGGCAAAACCACAATTCTTCATTAAACAAATTATGTATAGGATTTGTGTAAACTCATAAATAACTCTCTATCTTTCTCTTGGTCTGATTTCACATTTTGGGAACTTCTCTAGCCTTATCCACCTCTTATGTTCATGCTCTAAGGATGACATAAATACTTGGAAGGTGAAACTTCCAAATCTCAAACAAACCCCTAATGATATCTCTTTTCTTGAATCACTCTATCTGCTAGATTTCCTACATATGAGGATGAATCATGTTGGATTACTGAGAGGGGGGGTGAACCAGTAATAGAGAAATCTAATCCTTTTTAACCATAATATGAAAGTGTTATATTTCTTTATGATCAATGTATAATTATCATCCAATAGTTGAAAAGTAAATAAACAATTAACAAATGAGAAATCATACACATACACAGTACACCATTGTTTTTACGTGGAAACCCAAAGCGGGAGAAAACCACAGAATGATTTTTTGTATATGTATTTAAGAATTACATTCATTGGAAGCACCAACTTCCTTTGTTTTATAGCTGCAACTGGAAGGAGGCTCCAACCCCCTAGTTTCTCAGGCTACAACCTGAGGGAAGCTCCAACTCCCCAATTCTCTAGCTACAACCAGAATAAGGCTACAACCCCCTATGTTATTCGGCTACAACCACTTGTCCTTGCCCCGTCTAACCGCCCCGATCTAGAAGTATAATGATGGAACCACTATCACACTATCATTGTGAGATATACCACTATAACAACATGTACCACTGACCTGCAACTAACTTGTATTACTTCCCTGCAATGAATATGTACCTAAACTGAACATGTATCAAACAAATACAACATATATGTGACTTGTAGTTCTGCAACATGTGTATGTACGCACCCTATTTATACAGTATCCTGCATATTTACATGACCTATCTGTTATGCAACCTATGTTTTCCTTCTGAAACTAGGGTTTACTTTCTTCTGAAAACTTTTAACCCTCAACAACCTCTTTCACATAGATCTGAAACATGTCATTGTATCTAGACTATAATTGTACTTTGTGCATGCATCCTCATACATAGCCTTTACCCAAAGAATCTATATCTCTCTATTCATGTGCCATACAAGTGTGTGTAATCATGAACAAGTATAATCACCCTCACATGATCTAGACATCAAACCTCTTTTGATATCCATCCTTTTAATAAATCAACCACTTCACAAATACAAGCTCTCAACCATGTACCAAAAAAACCCTTATCCATATGCCAAGAAATAAAAGATGTGCCTCAACTCTAACAAGAAGTATCAATGATAAATATTGATTATACCAGCACTGTATTTATGTAGATATGAATTATACAGAAGATCCCATGCAACCTCTAGTCTCTCCAGGAAGAATCCTCAATTCTCCATAACCATTCCTTATGCATACATCAAAATCCAACTACTCATAGAAATAAGACATATCTTTTAAACCAGTGGATAAATCCGTTGTATATGATCACTGTAGTCCTTCCTGAGAGCTTGTTCTCATAATCTAAATCCTTGGCTTCTTCATCTCCTCATATTTCCATGGCTTTGCCCTCACGTATGCATCATGTTATACTGATAGCCTACATGCATACGTGCTCTATTATACAGGTAGCCTGCATATGTACATTCCCTTTTGTACTGTTAACCCGTATACACCTCATAAATTAGGGTTTTTTAGTATTATTTGTAATTCTAAAACTTTCTCCATCAACCCTTTGTGCTACCTCACACTTTCGCAACTTGAGATATATCAATGAGTACCTGCAATAATCCTTACACAATAATAGATATTCAATGTGCACAATTGTAATTAAATGAGAGACCCTTGCCTCTTATTTATACTTTCATGTATCTTCCTCAAGGGGTTACCTTCTAACCATCTTAACCTACTTTCCTTATTTTAGGGATAACCCACTTCTAACCACTTGTCCACTTAACTTGACCAGTTTCCACAAATAGTAAGTTCTCCACTAACTTTATTATTTAAATAATTTCTTCTTTGCAACCACTTTGACTTATCCATAAATAGTAAATTCTCCACTAACTTTATTATTTAAATAATTTCTTCTTTGCACCCACTTTGACTACTTTGACCTTTTAGGGGCTTCTAGATAACTCATGAGGGTTCTCCAACTTCACACAACCATAACTCTCTAACCATGAGGAGTTATGTCATGTTCCACATACCACCGAAAATGGAATGACATGTATTATCCATCTAGAATAGTCTTACCTACAAATATATCAAAACTCATACCATTATCAATCAAACAAACTTGGGTCCATTACCCATACCTTTGTGTTGTCGGACTTTCTTCAAGGGTTGACATCAATGACAACCAACCCAATTAATCAACAATATCCCCCTTTGGCATTGATGAAAACACTCTAATTCGATATTTGAGTCATATTACTCATGCTCCCCCTATGACCATCGCTCCCCTAGAACAATGCCTATGTACTCTTTATCCAAGCATTTCTATCCTGCATCTGATAAATCTCTCCCCCTTTGTCATCAATGGAAAATGTATCTTTCCATTTGAGGATGCTCCCCCTAACTGAACTCTCCCTGAAGCTGATCTCCCAACTTGAACTGTCCTCTTTATGGTGTTTCCTTGTGTAAATATAAGACATATAAGATAAGCATTCAAAAGCATTCATTTTGGAGTAGAAATTACTCCAAGTCTCTGGTGAAGATACTCAAAGGCTTCCCTTGGAAGTGGTTTTGTAAAGATGTTTGCCACTTATTCTTTTGTGCCCACATATTCAACTCTGATGTTCTTCTTTGCAACCTATTCCTGTAGAAAGTGATACTTTATTGGAATGTTCTTTGTCTTGGAGTGAATCACCAGGTTCTTTGAGATATTAAAGGTGCTTGTATTATCACAATAGATTGGAATGGTCTCATCATACTCAACATGTATATCTGTCAAAGTTTGTTTCATCCATAGAACCTTTGTACAAGATCATGTTGTTGCACAATATATTCTTCTTCAGCTGTAGATAAAGACACCGATGATTGTTTATGCTTAGCCAAGATACTAAACACTCACCCAAGTAGAATGTTTCTCCACTGGTGCTTCGTCGTTCATTAATGCAACCTGCCCAATCTGCATCTGTGTAGGCAATAA
Organism: Picea sitchensis; assembly: GCA_010110895.2. Lineage (NCBI taxonomy): Eukaryota > Viridiplantae > Streptophyta > Pinopsida > Pinales > Pinaceae > Picea > Picea sitchensis. The sequence goes on along the minus strand of SNQJ01S0007870.1, from coordinate 66,320 downwards.
GTGATAGATCCTTTCCTTTTAGATACCATAATCCAAACTCTTATGTTCCTTTGAAATATCTAAAATTCATCTTCACTACTAAGACATGTGATTCCTTTGGTGCTTCTTGAAATCGTGTCACCTATCCAATTGCCTGCATTACAACTAGTCTAGATGTTGTCACATATAGTAAGATACCAATCATTAACATGTATTGCCTCTAGTATGTAGACTTTGAATCATCATATTTGTTCAACTTGCAATTGGTTTGCATAGGAGTGGTAACTGGTTTGCAATCTTCCATTCCAAACTTATTTAGCATTTCTCTGATATACTTAGTTTGAGAAATAAAGATTCCTTGGTTTCTTTGATGTATCTGAATACCCAAAAATAAGGATAGTTCTCCGAGTAATGACATTTCAAATTCATTCTGCATATCCTTTGCAAATTTCTGGCTTAACCCATCATCATTGCTTCCAAAAATAACATCATCAACATAAAATTCAATTAATAAAATACTATCTTGAGTTACCTTGATGTAGAGGTTGTTGTCTGCACTTCCTTTTCTGAACCCTACCTGTTGTATATATTTATCTAGTCTAGAGTACCATGCTCTAGGAGCTTGTTTTAGACCATACAAGGCCTTCTTCAATTCATACACATAATCTGCATTCTCTGACAACTGAAATCCTTCCAGTTGTTCAATGTAGACTTCTTCTTCAAGTTCCCCATTCAGAAAATTTGATTTCACGTCCATATGATACACTTTAATATTCTTGGAGCATGCATAAGCTAAGAGCAATCTGATTGCTTCCATTCTGGCAACTAGGGAAAATGTCTCTTCAAAGTCAAATCCTTCAACCTGTGCATATCCTTTACATACCAATATAGCTTTGTTCCTTGTAACATGTCCATATTCATTCAATTTATTTATAAAAACCCACTTTGTGCCAATCACATTCTTATTCTTTGGTCTTGGAACCAATTCCCAAGTGTCATTCTTCTCTATTTGATCCAATTCTTCATTCATGGCCTTATTCTATAATTCATCATTGCTGACCTCTATTTGGTTCAATTGTAGATAACAGTGCTAGGTGAATTTGTTCTGGTGAACAGATTCTTCTTCTAGTCTCAACTCCTACGTCTTTGTTTCCGATAATCTGATCTGAAGGATAATTATTCTGTACTCGTTTGATAGGTTTCTTTGGAGGCATTTGTTGAACTTACTCTTCTAATTATGTCTGATATTCTTCATCTTCCCCTTATAATTCTTCTTCATCTTTTGCTTCTTCTTCATAAAGTTATTCCACTAACTCATTTTCTTCTTCTTTCAATTCTCGTCCACCTGTTTCATCAATTGTTACATTGATGCTTTCCACAACTTTGTTCAACCTCATATTGTAACACTTGTATGCTTTCCTTGTACTTGAGTAACCAACAAGTACTCCTTTGTCCACACGAGAGTCAAACTTTCTCATTCTGCCATCTTCTCTTTTGATGTAGCATTTGCTTCCAAATACTCTAAAGTGCTTCACATTTGATGGCATTCCTTTCCATAGCTCGTAGGGAGTTTTTTCATTGTTGTTTCTGAGCATTACTCCGTTTTGAAAATGAATTGTTGTATGCACTTCATGTGTCCAAAAAATATATGTCAATTTGGAATCCATTAGCATTGTTCAATCCATTTCATGTACTATCATGTTCTTTCTTTCAACAACTCCATTCTATTGAGGTGTCCTAGCAATGGAGAATTGCCTTTTTATTCCATGCTTTCTGCAGAAGTCCATAAATTTCTTTGAAGTGAACTCTCCTCCATTATCATATCTCAAACATTTGATTTTTGAATCCATTTCATTTTCAACCATTTCCTTGTAGCCCTTGGATTTTTCAAAAGCTTCTGACTTATTCCTGAGAAATAAAACTAAAGTCATTCTTGTATTATCATCAATTAATAACATAAAGTATTTCTCACCTTTTAAACCATTTGTTGTAGTTGGTCCAACTAGATCAGTATGCACAATTTAAAGTGGTCTTGTCATTGAATATTCCTTTGATTTGAACCTGGTATTTGTTTGCTTTCCTTGTTGACAATGCTTACATAAAGTGTTGTTTGGTTTCGTGATTTGGGGCATTTCTCTAACTTCTTCCTTTTTGCTGACTTTGACAATGTTATCAAATTTTATGTGACCCATTCTTTTGTGCCATAGTCAGCCTTCATCTTCTTTTCCTAGACAACACTTTTCATTTCCAATTTCACTTAATACATATATGTTGCTTGAAGTTCTTGCAGCTATTGCAATCAATTTTCTTGAACCTTGTTTTCTTATCTCGCACTTATGTGAATCAAAAGTAACTTTATGACCTTGGTCACACATTTGACTTACACTTAGAAGATTATGTTTCATATCTTCTACTAGTAGAACATTTTTTGCCTTGGTATTCTTGTTTCCAATTCTAACTGTGCCTTTTCCAATGATTTTAGCTGAATCATTATTTCCGAAAGAGACTGATCCATCTCTTTGCTTTCTTAAAGTAAGAAACCTTTATTTATCACCTGTCATATGTTTTGAACAACCATTGTCAACATACCAACCACATTTCTTCTTCTTAGCTTGTAGAGCGAGTGTGCATTCTTCATTGCTATATTGATTCTGATTTCTTATCCATGTTCTCTTCTGAGGTTCTTGTCTATAACTATTGTTGTTTTGTTGTGGTTCTCTAGGAGAGACTGTCATTTTACAATATTTTTCCATGTGTCCAAAGTTATTACACTTGTAGCATTCCACTACTCAATGATTCAAACCTGTTGTAACTTCTTCTTTATGTTTCACTAGGCCTTCTTGGATAACCCTTTTGTGTGTGACTTTAAAAGTTGTTTATTTTCCTGTTGTTAGCTCTACAATTCACAGCTTTATGTCCAAAATTATTGCATTCATAGCATAAACCAAAAAAGATAGTTTGATACCTGGGAGTTGAACATATTCTGAAAGGATTTACTCTTATGAATCCTTCTTCTTCCCGAGTCCTATTTGTTTCTATCGGTCGTTGATTCTGAAATCTGAATCTTCTCGGTGCAGGAGTGTCCCTGTAATCTTCCTTGTAGGTATTCCTATTCCCTTTGATTGTTTCTGCATAGCTTTTTGGATATGTTTCCTATTCTGTTGTTTTGGAGCTTGATCCATTTTATGTTTGATTGTATCCAAGTTCGAACTTGTAAAGATGAGGCTTTTGACTGCTGATAATATCATCCAAAACTTTTGAGTTGTTCTGCATATTTTTCTTTTGAAGATCATTTCTCAATGTGACAATATCTTCTTCCAAATTTCCAATGATCATGTCTCTTTCTTCTAATTTTTCTTTGAGTGCTTCTTCAATTCTTTTGCCTTCTTCTATTTGAATCTTCAATTTCATGATCATTTGTTCTAGTTCCTAAGTGTCTTATTTCTTGTCTAGTTCTGCTTGTAGCTTCTTGTTTTTCTTCTTTTCTCTTCTTATAACTTCTATGGCACTCAAAAATTCTTCTCGGTAGTCAACTTCTGCCTCTTCATATTCTTATTCGGTGTCTTCTTTATCAGAGTCTTATAATTCCATGAATAGAACTATTTCTATCTCATTGTCACTGAATTCATCTTCATCTGATGAGGAGATGTTTTCTTTGGTGCATAATCTTTTCTTGAAAGCTTTATTTTTTGTTATTTTGCCTTTATATGTTTGTTTTATATTTTAGTAATCTTCATCATTCCTCTTATTTTTCTTATGAGGACATTTGTTAGCAAAATGACCAATACCATCACAATTAAAACAAATCAATGGAATCTTACCTTTATATCTGTCGTTGGTTCCCTTGTTCAATCTTATGACAAAGTTGGCCACTTCTTCATCATCTTTCAAGAAGTCATTGTTGTTGTTATGTTCCTTTTCTTTATGCTTTCCCTTTTTCTTTGACATTTTGGATGTTTTGAAAGTTGCTTCTTTTATATCTGGATTTTCCTGTTCAGTTCTCATTTCATATGCTATGAAGATTCCATGTATTTCATCCATGCTTAGTGAGTCTAGATCTACTCTTTCTTCTAGTGATGATATCTTAGGATCAAATCTCATAGGAAGAGATCTTAGTAGCTTTTGAACAATTATAGATTCTTTGATTTCTTCTCCCAATACTATGATTTCATTTACTGTTTCATCGACTCATAAGAAGTAAGATGCAATATTCTCATCTTCCTTCATATTTAGTTGTTCGAACTGACCTCTGTAAGTTTTAAGCTTTGTTGCTTTGACTTTTGAATCTCCTTCATAAATATTTTGAAGTTTGTCCCAAATCTCTTTAGAATATTTACAATGTATAACTTTGGTGTATACCGATTCACCAAGACCATTCAGAAGTGAATTTGTGGCTTTGGAATTATTTTGACAGAGTTTTACTGCTCTTTCACTTGTTGGCGGAACTGTTGGTTCTTTGTATCCATCTACTGCAAATTGCCAAATTTCAAATGCCTGTGCATGTATATATGTTTTCATACTTCTAATCCATAATGCATACTTTTGTCCATCAAATTGTGGTATTCCATTTTTATACATGTTATTGCTCTCCATGATCTACCTTTCAGTGGTTAAACTGATTCCTGAAGGAACCCACTCTGATACCAATTGTTGGATTACTGAGAGGGGGGTTGAATTAGTAATAGAGAAATCTAATCCTTTTTAACCATAATATGCAAGTTTTATATTTATTTATGATCAATGTAGAATTATTATCCAATAGTTATAGTGTAAATAAACAATGAACAAATGAGCAATCATACACATACACAGTACACCATTGTTTTTACGTGGAAACGCAAAGTGGGAGAAAACCACGGAATGCTTTTTCTTATATATCTTTAAGAATTACATTCATTGGAAGCACCAACTTCCTTTGTTTTCCACATGCAACTGGAAGGAGGCTCCAACCCCCTAGTTTCTCAGGCTACAACACAAGGGAAGATCCAACTCCCCAATTCTCTGGCTACAACTAGAATGAGGCTACAACCCCCTATTTTCTTCGGATACAACCACCTGTCATTTCCCCGTCCAACCGCCCTAAAGTAGAAGTAGAATGATGGAACCACTATCACACTATCACTATGAGATATACCACTGTAACAACCTGTACCACGTCTGATCTGCAACTAACATGTATTATTTCCCTACAATCAACCTATACCTGAACTGAACATGTATCAAACAAATACAACAGATACGCGACATGTAGTTCTGCAACATGCGTATGTATGCACCCTATCTATACAACAGCCTGTGTATGTATGCGAGTTATCTATTATGCATCCTTCATATGCCTTCTGAAACTAGGGTTTTCTTTATTCTGAAAAACTTTTGACCCTCAACAACCTCTTTCACATAGATTTGAAACACGTCATTGTATCCAGAATGTAACTGTACTATGTGCATGCATCCTCATACATAACCTTTACCCAAATCATCTATATCTCTCTAGTCATGCACCATACAAGTGTGTGTAATCATGAACAAGTATAATCATCCTCACATTATCTAGACATCAAACCCTTTATGATGTTCAACCTCTCAATACATCAACCACTTCACAAATACAAGCTCTCAACCATGTACCACAAAAACCCTTATCCATATGCCAAGAAATAAAATATGTTCCTCAACTCTAACAAGAAGTATCAATGATAAATATTGATTATACCAGCATTTTATTCCTGTAGATCCGACTTATACAGAAGATCCCATGCAACCTCTAGTCTCTCTAGGAAGAATCCTCAAATCTCCATAACCATTTTTCATGCATACATCAAAATCCAACTACTCATAGAAATAAGACATACCTTTTGAACCAGTGGATAGATATGATCTATATGATCATTGCAGACCTTCCTGGGAGCTTGTTCTCAGAATCTAAAACCTTGGCTTCTTCATCTCCTCATATTTCCATGGCTTTTCCCTCACACACGCGTCGTGTTATACTGGCAACCTGTGTGCGTACGTGCTCTTTTATACTGGTAGCCCGCGTATGTACATGCCCTATTGTATTGTTAGCCTGCGTACACCTCAGAAATTAGGTTTTTTTAGTATTCTCTATAATTCTAAAACTTTCACTGTCAACCCTTCGTGCTACCTTAGACTTTTGCAACTTCAGATATATCAATGAGTACCTGCAATAATCCTTACACAATAATAGATATTCAATGTGCTCAATTGTAATTAAATGAGATACCCTTGCCTCTTATTTATACTTTCATGTAGCTTCCTCAAGGGGTTACCTTCTAACCATCTTAACCCACTTTCCTTATTTTAGGGCTAACCCACTTCTAACCACTTGTCCACTTAACTTGACCACTTTCCAAAAATAGTAAGTTCTCCACTAACTTTATTATTTAAATAATTTCTTCTTTGCAACCACTTTGAATTATCCATAAATAGTAAATTCTCCACTAACTTTATTATTTAAATAATTTCTTCTTTGCACCCACTTTGACTACTTTGACCTTTTACGGGCTTCTAGATAACTCATGAGGGTTCTCCAACTTCACATGGCCATAACTCTCTAACCATGAGGAGTTATGTTACGTTCCACATACCACCGGAAATGACATGACATGTACTATCCATATAGAATATTCTTAACTTCAAATATATCAAAACTCATGCCATTATCCATCAAACAAACTTGGGTCAATTACCCATACCTTTGTGCTACCGGAATTTTCTACCAAACTTTCTTCAAGGGTTGACATCAATGAAAACCAACCCAATTAATCAACAAATCCTACATACTTATAAAAAGTCCACACTACCCAACCAATTGCTCAAATAAGCAAATTACATAGTAATTAGGGAAAATAAACACATTTCTTCATAACAACCCTATCCTTCTAGAATCATACAAACTTAGGAAAAATACAATAATTCATTAAGGGAACCCACTCCCTTTAGTAAATTTCAAGACCCCCTTAGGTATTTTCAACAAGGTTGATTTTGAGTGAATTTTTTCCCACATCAGACTCCCTGGGTACAAAAATTTTCATGGCCTCTTGGCCATGGGTCTTCTATTTGCTTCCTTCCACCTAGATACCATAATTTATGTTGTTGTCTACATGCTTGATTTCATTGTTTATTTGTTATTGTCTGAGATCTTCCAGGATCCCATACTTTCCTTTGTTGTTGTCCATCTACCTTGTATCCACAATCATCTTCAACCAACTGAATCTGGCTATTGATGTTCTTCACCATTGGTTTTCTTTCCCACTTGGGAGTATTCATCAAACATTTCCATAACTCTTTCAACTCAATACCCAACTTTTCCTTTTGCTAGTGTATCCAACTGACCTTCATTTGTTGTTGGAAGACTGCTTGCTTCCATCCCTTTATTCACCTTCACAAAACAAAAACTCATTCTAGAAAATAACTTGTTGGAAACTACCACTGTCTTCTTGGATCTCTTCTTTCTCTTCAAGCCTCATATTAGTATGTTTTTGTAATTCTCTTTCATTATTTCACTACTGGAAGTATCTCCCAGCCAATCTATACCATTCATTATGCCTTTATTTCGTTTAGAATATTGTCATGATTCTAAAATCTCCTCTTGGCCTTCAACTTCCTCAATTCAATACTGCAACTAGGAATTCATGTATGTTCAATGTTTGCAAATGTTGTGCAGTTTTCTTCAACCCTTGGATTTGGTAGCCATTATTCCAATAGATTTAAATCCTCATCATAATTCGTTAGCATTGCATCTGAGTGTCGTTATTTAATCTCTTTTCTCTCCTTATGATTATCTTCATGGGATAATCTCATTTTGTTCATTGTCACAACATGTTATTGTACATGTTCTTCAACATATTATGATTGTGTATAGTCTCTATCTTGACTAGTTTTATGCGATAGTGTTGTCTCTTTTTCTTCTATGAAAAATTCTAGAGGTTTTCCAATTTCAACTTCTTGAGAACCTGAAAACACATGCTCAAATAAACAGTTAGTTTGAAAAACTAGAGACTCCTATGTCTCATTTAATGCTTCAGACATCTCTTCCTTGTACTGAACTGCACTTTCCAATTACATCATGAGATTCTCTTTAGAGTTCTAATATTCTTCTCTGAGAATTTATCCATGTCCTAATTCACAAAAGTGAACTTCTTTTCCTGCTTCTAAGGACTTCATGTACTCATCTTCTTTAAGTCTCTCTTCCATCTTCATATAGACACTCATCTTATGCCTCATTTTTCGTGTAAATAGTTAAACTATAGGCCACTTGACCTTCTTATTCAACTTCTATAAACACCTCTGGTTATCTTAAAATCCTTCTTGTAGTAGCTTCATCATTACACTAAGCCTCTCCTTTAACTCAGCTATCTCGCTGTCAAATTTCTCATCACTCATCTTTATGTGGATTCTTTCCTCTGAACCCTCCATCTCTTTGTCTCTAGTCATTTCCATCTCCCTAAGATTGGCAATGCTCAATAGTAAGCTATAAATAGACTCTGTAGTAACTAGTATTTTGTATCCTGCTACAAAATATCTCACCAAGTTTCTCTCTTGAACCTAGCCTTTTGATATCTCTAAGGTTCTCTCTACTAGAACCCTCTAGAGCTTCCTCTGCTCCTCTAGGCTTCTACACTTATACTCACAATATCTTAAGATTTTCACCTTCTCTCCTTCTTCTAGACAACTCTACCCACAATCACAATTGTGGAGCTTCCTCAACAACTTCTACCCAACCACAACTGCAATTTGTTCTGCTTTCCTTCTCTATTACAGTTTCTTTGTTGTAAGGGTTTTTGTCACAAGTTTATACTTTATCTGTTGCTACCTACATAGAAAATAATTTCCTTTTCCATAGTTAACTTTAAAATGTAAAATACATAAATTTCCTTCCATAT
>SNQJ01S0007870.1:17739-57390 GCA_010110895.2 Picea sitchensis | reverse complement strand
CTGCAACTTATGTTCTTTCTCCTCTCTTCAACACGCAAGATCTTCGGACTCTGATACCAATTGATGCAAGCCTACTAACATAGAATCATGTTTCTCTTCTCTGATACCACTTGATGGTTGCACCACCACCATTAACCTACATAAATCATCTAATGTATGGTCGGATTTAAACCTTCGTATCCTTTCCTTAACCCCTTCACTTAACTAGCTCTAATTTTCATCACTAAACACAACTGTCAACAAAATTTCTCATCTATTAATAATAAAGTTAACTAGCCACCGATATTATCAGGACACCAATACCTTTCCACCTTCTCATCTCTCTTAAATAGGCACCGGTACCACCAAGCCGGTGGACATTGGGACACCCCCCCACATAATACTTAATGATGCACCTTCAACTATTAACTCTGGTTCGGTTTAATTTTCCAACGGCCACTAGGTATCCCTCTTCACACATCCTCTCATAATCAAAGTTAGGTCCAGTTGAAGGTATTTCAACCTTCCATTGGGTATCCCTCTTCAAACATCCTCTCATAATCAAAGTTCGGTCCAGTTTAAGGTCTATCAATCAGTCACTAGGTAAATAAATCCACCAGAACATTATGTGGTTGGTCTATTCAAGGGATCTAAAGGTCAGTTTGTTCCTTTGTTTACAGTCATTGGCATCTTTGATGATCAATGGTCAATCTTCTGCCACATTTCCAAGTCTATGATTCCCATTGGAGAATATAAAAACTTAACACTTGGCATTTTGTGAAGGTTTAAAAACCCGATCCAATTAACAAAAACTTGTCCACTCACGTTTCCACTATGACTCTGGAATCCCCAAATCCCTTCTCCACTGCTTCCTTAGGTTTTCACTTCTCAACGAAGTTCATAGGAACTTAATTCCTTCGATCTTTCTTCTAATCGATCCATATCTTTTTAATCTCAACATTTTGTAAATTGAATCGATCTGATAACTTCTTTCCAATTTATTGGGATTGTGTCACCCAACTTCCAATCACACAAACTTATCCTCAACTAGATGTGGCCTAGATTCATTAGGGTTGATTTTTCACACACAGTCATCCTATTTCTCTCACCAAGTTTGCCTTTATTATTAAGGGTTAATGTCGAGAACCCTGAATACCATTGAATCCTTCTTTTTAAGCATTCATCCATGGCTATTAACACATTAACACGGACCTCCAACGAGGCATCCATACACATTTCTAGACACAAAACCATATTTCTTCATTAAACAAACTATGTACAAGATTTTTGTAAACTTAGAAATAACTCTTTATCTTTCTCCTCGCTCGATTTCACATTTTGGGCACTTTTATGGCCCTGGCCACCTCTTTGTTCATGCCTGAAGGCTGACATAAATACTTGGAAGGTGAAACTTCCAAATCTAAAACAAACCCATAAAAATAACTCGTGTATTGAATCACTCTATCTGCTATATTTAATACATACGAGAATGAATCCTCCATACAGATCTAGGTGGATATTGGTGGCCACCCACCTATTCCAACTGGCTCCTCTTGACAATTTTTAGTTTAGCATGTTCTTCTATACTTATTTGTAATTGTGGGTTCTACACTTCTGGGGTTGTCTGAATCCCTACACATCTTCCAAGTGGAGACTGGTGGCCGCCCACCTAATCCAACTGGCTTATTTTGAAAGTTTTCATGTCAACACATCTTTCTATACTTCCAGGGCCATTTTGGGGTCCTAAATAGTGTTTTTTTGTCCCACCACAATCAAAATGTAGATGGAATGAGATTTTGATGGAATAATATGTATATCTCTAAAATACCTTTCCAACAGGCTATCATGCGCATAAAACGGAGGTCGTATGCAAAAGTTATGACCCCGGGAAGTTGAGGTACCAATTTCCCATTGGGGCCCACATAACTTTTGGCGTTTCATGTCCTAGGGTTAGGTTTTTGGATGTCTAGGGTTTTAGAATTCATGAGTAATGTTAAAAAGGGACTTTGGAGCCTTATTGTAATCATTCTTCTCAGACCGATGTGCATAGCAGCCACATCTCTTCTCATAAATAACTACCACCATTCAAGCAAGTTGTTTCAATTCTGCAGTTTTATAGTTTCAACCTATTTTATGTATTCAATATAATTTATTGTTCACTAGATATATGTTGTTGCTCTCCATATCTTTGTGTTATGGTATTCAATATGTTATTCATTTATTTCCACTCATAAATCTGGATCAGTGGTATCAAAGCGGTCTTCTCTTCATTTGTTTTTCTTTGTGCATATCCCCAACAAGATCTGGGTACAAGAAGTTGGGACTCAAACTAGTTGAGCCTTTGCAAGATCGGTCATGCCGAACCTGACCAAAACTCATGGGAGATAAGAAGAAAGATTATGGAGCAAGAGATCCTTTTAAAATTTTGCTCGAGGAAGCCCTTGCACAAAAAAGGAATGAGATGATGAACAACTTTGCATAGATCCTTAAGTGATTGCCCACAGGAGACGCATATTCATAAAGTGGCCACGCAACCCCCTTAAAGGTACAAGTAAATTTTGATATTCCATTATTTTAAGGACTTATAGATGTGGATGTTGTAGATAAATGGTTGAATCTACTTGAAGGGTGTTTTTTGGTCCACAATTTTTTCGATAGGGAAAAGATTACGTTTTCACTCCTCAAGGTCATTCCCCATGTTAAGGACTGGTGGGATATATACTCTGAGAAAAGGGCCATAGAGGAATCTCCAATATTTGTGGTTTCCCCCACCTGGGATTCCTTTAGAGATTCCATTAAAGAACGGTAATGCCATGTTGGAAGCTATGAGGACCAGTACACAAGATGGACCACGTTGCGTCGAGAAAGGGACCAAACAATACCATATTTCACCAAGATTTTCCATACTCTGTGCACCAAATTGGGTATCAAAGACTATGAATGACACCTGGTGCTCAAATACCACGGATTTCTACATAGATACATCAAAATAGGAATGAAACTTTTGGACATAGCATCATTAGGTGTGCCTTATAGATATGTTGTTAAGATCAAATAGAAATTTAAGCAGAAGGGGCCAAAGTTTGGATCTGCAAATTCCTCACAACCGAAGCAGGGAAAAGGCAGCCCCAACCTACCAAACAAGGGATAGAGAAAATATGTTCGCTCTCAAGACAACCATTCCAAGCCACAACCCAATAAGGGTAATGAGAAGTCAAAGAAGGACAAGGGAAAGTGGTGTGAATACCATAAAATCCCTTGCCACAACACCGGAGAATGTCGCTCCAAGTAGTCATTATAGTCGAGCTAAAATATTTCGAGTCAGAGGCAGATTCTGAATCAGAATCAAATCTAGAAAGTGTGAATCGAATCATCGATGTCGAACACAGTGTCTCTGTCACTACCACCAAAGTCCAGTCAAGTGAACCAGAAGAACTAGAGGAAGGGGAATGCCTCTTTCACTCATAGATGTTGGCTTCGCCAAGGAAGAGATCTATGTGTCAACTAATAGTGTCATATGCCCTACAACATCAAGCCCTTCAAAGACGAGGTATTATGTGATATTTCTCCTCTTAAATTTTGTGATGTTATTTTAGGCCAGCCATATTTGTTGAAGCGACATGTTGTGTATGAGTCTAGACCCTGTAGTGTTATTATTACTTTGGGTAGATAATTATACAGGATACCAGAGGTAGCATCGCCTACCGCTATTTCTTTAATCTTTGCTAAGAAATGCAGTAAGGTCATTTCACAGATTGGAAAGTTCGTCTTCTTTGTGATATGTGCTCGTAGTAAGTAGAAGGTCGTTGCGACATTCATGACCTCTACACAAAGCCTCTCTTTGCAACAGAAGAAAGTGGATGGGATCGTGGAAGAGTACATAGACATCTTCTCCTCACCCACCAAGATACTGATGCACTGCTAAGTCAAGCATCCAATTGATCTAACCCCCGATACACCACTGCCTAATGGACCAGTCTATCATCGCTCGCTTATGGAAAATGATGAAATCAAGCAACATATCCAATAGTTACTTCAAAAGGGGCACATCTGACTCTGATCCTCGCCTTGCAAAAGATTGATTGTGTTGGTGCAGAAGAAAGACAAGACCTAGTGGCTCTGCATTGATTACAGAGCATTAAACAAAATCACAGTCTGGAACCAGTACCCAATTCCCCGAATTGATGACCTTCTTGACCATATCAAGGGGGGAAATTTATTCAACAAGATTGACCTAAAGTCTGGCTACCACCAGGTTCCCATCGAACCAACTGATGTATGGAAGGCATATTTCAAATCTAAAAAGGGTCTCTTTGAATGGTTGGTCATACCCTTTGCCTTAACAAATACACTAGCAGCTTTCATGAGATTGATGGATGATGTATTGAGACCCTTCACCAACTATTTTGTGGTGGTATATATGGATGACATCCTCATCTTTAGCATAACTTGGGAGGAGCACATGCAGCATATTCAGAAAGTTTTGGGAACTCTACGATGACACAAGCTATATGCCAACTTGGAAAAATTATCATTTGGCATGAACATGGTCCAATACTTGGGCTACATTGTTGATGAGCATGGCGTACATGTGGATCCAACTAAGATCAAAGTCATTTGTGACTGGCCAGCCCCGAACACACTAACCGAGCTTTGGAGCTTCTTGAGACTTGCCAACTTCTACCAAAGGTTCGTATTGGTATTCTCCCATATTGCATGGGCCCTCGCCAAGAAAACAAAGGGAGGTGGCAAGGAAACATTTGCAAGGGGGCAGGAAAAATAAAAAGCATTTGATGATCTGAAGCATCGCTTGTGCTTAGCTCCATTACTCTCTTTGCCCAGTCTGCAACAACCCTTTGATATTGAGACTGATGCCTCCTACTATGTTGTAGGTGCAGTTCTCACTCAGCACGGTCACCCAGTCACATACCATAGTGAGACACTCTCAGATACTGTCTGGAAATACCTCACCTATGAAAAAGAAATGCATTCCATTATGCAAGCCTTCCATCAATGGAAACATTACATTCTAGGAAAGGAGACAATCATCCACACTGATCATAAGCCTCTGCAGTTCATATAGACAGAGGGGAAGTTGCAGAACGATCGCCATCAAAAGTGTTTCACATACCTACAACAGTTCCATCTCAACATCAAGTATAAAATAGGAAGCAAAAATCATGTCGTTGACTGCTTTATTCACCCTCTTGTTGATGCACTCACCATAGTGCTCCATTCATGTGGGCATGAGGCATCTGAATGGCCCCAAATTTATTAGTGTGATCCTAACCTCACCACCACCTATCAGCTCTTGGGTATAGGAGAAAATGTCACCAATTTTCACATCCAGGATGGATTGTTATGCCATATGGGCCACCTTTGTGTTCCCACAAGTAAGCATGTAAAGCTAATTTGGGAGGCTCACTACAGTTAGATGGCAGGACATTTTAGCGTGGAGAAAACTGTGGTCATTCTACAGAAACATTTTAATTGGCCAAAACTTTGACAAGGTGTCGGCAAGTATATCAGATCTTTCACTTCCTATGCCATTTCCAAGATAACCATCAAGAATCAAGGCTTAAACACCCCTCTTCCTACTCCCGAGAGGCCTTGGGAATCCATCTCGATGGATTACATGTTTGACCTTCCATCCACCAAGCACGGTAATGATTGTGTATTTGCAATGGTTGATCGATTTTCGAAGATGGCCATTATCATAGCCTGCAAGAAGAGCATCACAGCGGCATATAGTGCCAAGATCTTCTTCAAACAGGTGTGGGTCCATTTTGGGATACCACAAACCATCACCTCATATCGGGACAACAAGTTCCTCAGCACATTTTGGTCGAGTATCTGGTCATTATTGGACACCAAGCTCACTAAATCCACTACTTTCCATTCCCAAACCAATGGCCAAACAAAGGTCATTAATCGGATGAGTGTGCACATCCTGCACATCTATAACTCTAAGAATCTGCATACATGGGATGAGAGTCTTCCCTATGTTCATCACAACTACAAGAGGGCTCTCCATAGCTCCACCAACCATATCCCATTTCAAGTGGGGCCAGGATTCCAACCATCGAGTCCCATTGATGTTGCACTACCTCTTGCAAAAACACAGGTAGAATATTCCCATGTTCAGTATGAGGCTGTGAAATCCACCAGGTTCATTGAGCGGATTCAACACATCTGTGAATAGGTCCATGAGATTTTGCAGAATCCAATACTAAGTACAAGCAACACCATGATCAACATTGGGTACCACACCAGCTTCAGTTGGGAGATAAGGCTTGGTTACATTTGCAGAAAGAGCACCTTACAATGCCCCATCAGAATCTTCTCCCACTTCTCTAAGGGCCTTACAGTATCACCAAGGTCGTGGGTAGAAATGTGTTTGATCTCAACACTCCACCCTTCCTTGGCTTACACCTAGTGTTCAATGTGGACCTCCTTCGGCCATATTTTCCACCATTATTGGACACCTATGAGATCGTAGAACAATTGAAACCAACAGAGATCAACATTGACTTCATGGAACAAGAATCCATTGATCAGATAGTGGACACACAGGTCAAGGACACTCGTCAACAAAAGATTAAGCTTTATCGGGTTCTCCAAGCAGGGCAACTCCTACACCAAGGCAAGTGGCTCACCTGGGGCCAAATTTAGTATAATTTTCCTTACCTAATGGGGGAATTCAACACAATGGAGATCATTGATTCCTAAAGAGGGAGGACTGGTCCATGTGGATATTAGTGGCCACCCACCTATTCCAACTGGCTCCTCTTGACGGTTTTTAGTTTAGCACATTATTTTGTACTTCCTTGTAATTGTGGGTTCTAGAATTTTAGGGCTATTTGAATCCCTACAAATATTCCAGGTGGATACTGGTGGCCAACCACCTAATCCAACTGGCTTATTTTGAAATTTTTCATGTCAACGCATCTTTTGGTACTTCTAGAGCCATTTTGGGGTCCTAAATAGTGTTTTTTGGCTTTCCATAGTCAAAATATAGAGGTAGTCAAATTTTGATGGCATAATGTGTACTTATCAAGAATACCTTTCCAACGGGCTATCATGTGCCTAAAACGGAGGTCGTATGAAAAAGTTACGACCCCAGGAAGTTGAGGTGCCAACTTATCCATCAGGGCCCTCATAAATTTTGGCGTTTCATCTCCTAGTGTTAGGTTTTTGGATGTCTAGGGTTTTGGAATTCATGAGTAATGTTAAAAAGGGCCTTTGGATCCTCATTGTAATCATTATGCTCAGACGGATGCATGTAGTAGCTACATCTCTTCTCAGAGATAGCTACCACCATTCGAACAAGTTGTTTTAGTTCTACAATTTTACAGTTTCAACCTATTTTATTTATTCAATAGAATTTATTGTTCATTGGATACATGTTGTTCCTCTTTGTATATCTTTGTTATGGTATTCAATCTGTTATTCATTTCATTCCACTCATAAATCTGTATCAGTGGTATGAGAGCGGTCTACTCTTCATTTGTTTTTCTTTGTGCATGTCCTTGACAAGATCTAGGTACAAGAAGCTAGGACTTGAACCAGTCAATACTTTGCAAGATCATTCGCACTAAACCCAACCACAACTCATGGGGGATGATAAGAAAGATGATGGAGTAGGAGATCCTTTTAAAATGTTTCTCGAGGAATTCCTTGGATGACAAAGGAACGAGATGATGGAAAACTTTGCACAGATCCTTCGGCGGCTTCCCACAGGAGACATATCTTCATCAAGCGGCCACACAACCCCCTTCAAGGTACAGGTAAATTTTGATATTCCATTATTTGAAGGACTGATAGATGCAGATGTTGTAGATAAATGGTTGAATCTTCTTGAAGGGTATTTTTCAGTCCATGATTTTTTCGATAGGGAAAAGATTATGTTTACACTCCTTAAGGTCGGTCCCCATGTTTAGGACTAGTGGGATATGTACTCTGAGCAAACGGTCACAGTGGAATCTGTAATATTTGTGTCACCCCCACCTAGGATTCCTTTAGGGATGCCATTAAATAATAGTACTACCCTATTGGAAGCTATGAGGACTAGAACACAAGATGGACCACGTTGCATCAAGAAAGGGACCAGACAATACCAGATCTCACCAACATTTTCCATACTCTGCGCACCAAATTGGGTATCAAAGACTCTTAACAACATCTGGAGCTCAAATACCACCATTTTTTGAATAGATACATCCAAACAGAAATGGAGTTTATGGACATCACATCATTAGGTGTGGATTATAGATATGTTGTCAAGATTGAACAGAAATTTAAGCAGAAGAGGTGATAGTTTGGATCTTCAAATTCCTCACAGTAGAAGCAGGGAAAAGATGGCCCCATCCCACCAAAGAAGGGGCAGAGAAAATATGGTCACTCTTAGGAAAATTAGTCCAAGCCACAATCCAAAAAGGGTAATGAGAAGTCGAAGAAGAACATCGGAAAGTGGTGTCAATACCAAAAAATCCCTTGGCACAACACCGAAGAATGTCACTCCAAGTAGTCACTGACGACCGAGCTGAAAGCTTTCAAGTTAGAGGCAGATTTTGACTCTAAATCAAATACAGAAAGTAGGAAGTGGATCATCAATGTCAAACCCAGTGCCATTTTCACTACCACCAAAGTGAATCCAAGAAAATGAGCAGAACCTGAGTAAGGGGAATGCCTCTTTCACTCACATATGTGGGTAAAGGGGAATCCACTTCATTTCATTGTCGATAGCAGCAGTCAGAAGAAACTGATTTCAGCAGAGGTCGTCAAGCGGTTAGACCTACTGATAAAACTGCACCTACAGCCCTACAAAATTGGCTCGCTTTGCCAAGGACGAGATCTTCGCGTCAGCCAACACTGTCGTCTGCCCTACAGCATCAAGCCCTTCAAAGATGAATTATTCTGTGATATTTCTCCCCTTTAAGTTTGTGATTTTCTTTTAGGCCATCCATATTTGTGGAAGCAACATGATGTGTATGAGTCTAAACCCTGCAGTGTTATTATTACTTTGGGTAGACAATTGTACATGATATCAGAGTTAGCACCACCTACCGCTATTTCTTTAATCTCTGCTAAGCAATGCAGTAAGTTCATTTCACGGACCAGGAAGTTGATCTTCTTTGTCATGCTCGTGGTAAGTATAAGGTCATCGCCAGATCCATGACCTCCACACAGAGTCTCTCTTTGTAGCAGAATCAAGTGGACAGGATCATGGAAGAGTACAGAGACATCTTCTCCTCACCCATTGGGGTACCGACGCACTGCCAAGTCAAGCATCCAATTGATCTAACCCCCGATGCATCACTGCCTAATGGAACAGTCTATCATTGCTCGCTAATGGAAAATTATGAAACCAAGCGCTAGATCCAAGAGTTGCTTCAAAAGGGGCACATCTGACCCAGTTCATCCGCTTGCGGAAGCCCGATAGTGCTGGTAAAAAAGAAATAAGGGATCCGGTGGCTCTACATTGATTACAGAGCATTAAACAAAATCACAGTCCGGAACTGGTACCTAATTCCCTGAATTGATGACCTTACTGACCAACTCAAGGGGGAAAAGTTCTTCAGCAAGATTGACCTAAATTCTTGCTACCACCAGGTTCCCATTGAACCAATTTATGTATGGAGGATAGCTTTCAAATCTAAAGAAGGTCTCTTCAAAAGGATGGTCATGCCCTTTGGCTTAACAAATGCACCAACAACTTTCATGAGATTGATGGATGATGTATTGTGTTAAGAACCAAATATCAATATAGCATAGAAAATCCTCAGAAAAAGTACTCAACGCCTTGAAAAAGAGAGAATTTCATATAATAATCCTCTTCAAGGGGGAAACCTCCTTTTACCACACTTAAATGTTCAAGTACAAGATGATTCAAAATGAAAATGTCTCCTTGGTATATATAGGAGACTAGGAGGTATAATTACAACTAATGGCCTAAAGCCGACATAAATAAAATAAACAGCTACTAATCTGTATATGCCCCAATTAAGAGGTAATGAGACAATATCGGGGCTTAACATGCCCTCCCTTGGTTCAGTGTTATGCTGGCAGCTTGAGTGACTTTGGATTCTTCTGTATAAAGACTCATCTTTCCAAGTGGAGTCTTCAGCTGGTGGTTTCCTCCGTTTAATGAGATAATCTGAAATGGATATATTTCTTAGTTGGCGAATTCTTGTGTAATTGATGGCTTGGGGCTCCAATATGATTTTCCTTCCTCGTCCAGAGTTAAAATATAGTTTGAACTAGGATCTTGTCACCTATGTATAACTGGCATGAAACATGGAAAACTGGAAAACTGGGTGTACTCGTGAAGATGCACTCAATTTGTATGCCATAGTACCAATCATTTTACCAGCACCTTATAAGGGCCATAAGGCTCTGGTGATAATTTATTATCCTTCTTGGCTTGCTTGAGGGACATCTGTTTGTATGGTTGTAGTCACCACAAATGCCCAATCCCTACTTAGAACTTCTTTCACTGTAAATGTTGATGCAGCATTTGTTTTCATGCGATTTTGTTCCCTTAGTCGGGGTTGTCCTTTAAGATTTGGAGAGACTTATTTGTTGATTCGATGTGATCTTCCACTACTTGAACCTTAGATTTTCTTGAAGAAGTGATGGAGGAGAATTGAGTATCCATAAAGTGCCATAAATGGCGTCATTTTTGTTCGCGATATGAAGAAGAGTGTTATACCACCATTACGCCAGGGGTAACCATTTTGAACCATTATGTTTGTTTATAGGAATAAAACAGCGAAGGTATCCTTCCGGACATTTGTTCACTATCAGTTTTCCATGAAGTTGAGGATGATAGGATGAGCTAGACAATTGAGTGAAACAAGAAAATAGTGCGTCCAAAGATGTCCGGTGAAGATGGGATCTGTCATACAATAATCTTTGGGCTGCCACATGTGGCTTTTGAACTATCTCCATGAATCACGGTGGCAAGCTGTACTAGCTTTGAAGGATGAGAAAGTGCACAAAAGTGTCCGTGCTTTGTCCAATCTATCAACAATCACCATGATGACACTCTTTCCTTGAGGACTTTGGTAACCACATGATGAAATCCATGGAAACCTCCTCCCGGTAGCTTGGGATGGATAATGGTTGTAAAGACACAGGGTCTGGTGTTTCCACCTTATTTTGGTGGCAAACCAAACATTATGCCTGGAAACCTTTGAACATCGGTTTAAGGCCATCCCAAAAATCAATCCTTCTTGACTCTATGGTATTGGGTTTCAAAATCACAGTGCCCTCCTATTGGAGGGTGTGCAATTCCAATAGTACCTTTTGTTTGAGTTGGGAGTTCTTACATAAATGTCATGATCTTTGTACCATAGTAGATCATTTTCCCGTAAATGTATCTGATGCACGAGAATCCTGATGCATTAACTCAATGAGGAGTCCACACTTTTTCGTCATTCTTATTCATCCCTTGCTTCTAATATCCAATCGGGTTGGATGGTGAGGATATATGAGAGAAAGGCCTCAACATCTTCATCCTTTCTGGTGCATCTACCACAACATTTTCTTCCCCTTTTATAAGACAATTTCAAAATCATAGCCAATATCTTGGTTACCCATTTTTGTTGTTCTTACGAGAAGATAGTCTTTGTTCCAAGAAGTATTTAAGACTATCATGATGTTTGACCTTAGGTGCCTACCTATTAGGTAAGGGCGCCATTTCTTCAATGCATGTAGTATTGCCATCATTTATTTTCATAAATGGGTTTGTGTAGAGATCCTTTCCCTTGGTGATCGACTTTCAAAAGCCGGAGGCCTTCCTTCTTGCATTAGGACAACTTTCAATTTCATTTCACAGGGCATCACATTCCACAATAAATGTTTTGTGAAGTCTAGAGTGGTCAAGGCGAGGGCTTTACACATCACCTCTTTAAAATTGTTCAAAAGCTTTAGTTTCCCTCTTGGAGTCCATGAAAATGCATCCTTCTTAGTTAGTGTTGTTAAAGATGCTGTTATTCTTCCATAGTAACTTATCAAACCCAAAATCCTCTAATATTCTTTAATGTTTTTGGGGTCGGCCACTCCATCATGGCTTTAATCTGTTAGGGTCTACCTTGACACCTTCATGAGATACAATATGAGCCCAAATGCTCTGCCTCCTTTGCTCCAAAGAAACTTAATTTTGGATGGTTTGGCATATAGTTGTTGTTGCTCCTTTAGTAGTTGTAGCACCTTGTCAACATGTCGCATGATCCTCCAAGACTTGCTATAGATTAATAAATCATCAAAAAAATACTAACCTAGGTGATTTTCAAAGGGAAGGGCTTGAAAATGAATTCATCCTTAGGTGTGGAAGGTGCATTTTATAAGACCAAAAGAAGCCATGACCAAATTCACAATGGCCTTCATGGAAGGTTCAGGAATGTTGTTTTGGGATATCCTTCTTCCTTCATTATGATCGGTGATACACAGACATAGATCAATTTTGTAGAATAGATTTCTCCATGTAGTTCATCTAACAATTCATCAATGTGAGATGAGAGAGAGCTTATCTTTAATAGTGATCTTGTTGAGCTCATCTATAATCTGGACACATATCGCCATGAGCTATACTTTCTTGAATGCAAGGCTACTAAATTTGAGAGTAAGAACATTGGCTAGGTCTAATAATGCGACCCTCTAACATTTCTTCAACCATCAAACTCAATTTCACTCTTAAGACATGAGGTATCATGTAGCTGATGTGGAAGGAACTCCGAATTAGGTGAATATCATGATATTTTTTTCGAGTGGGTGGAAGACCTCTTAGAATATATTCAAATACTTTGGAATGATTATCAATGATCAATTGGGAGATCTTGAGGGATAGATGGCTCAGATGTTTGAACATCTAATGAGCGTAGTTGCAATAGCTCCTTGATGCCTTTTTTTAAATAATTTTTGTCATGCCATTGAAGGATAAATCCCACCTTCTTAGGGTTTCCCCATGATGCCTCTTAACTCAATTTCTTTTCCCTCAAATAAAAATTTCATGAAAAGTTCTTGAAAGGTAAAAGCCACTGTTCCTAATAGTTGTAACATTGGATTCCTAATTACACCTTGCTACCCATGGGTATAGCAATCATTGAACTATTAATTACATATTCCCCATAGTAAGATTGATCTTGGCTACTTTCTGAGCAATTGATAGTTTCATCCATATGCAATCATTACTTGAAACTGCGGCGCTGGATATACCAAGCCAATTTGAGATATTTTTCTAATTTATAGTGAATAAAATTGCTGGTACTTCCAGAGAATCAATTAGGTTCATACCTTTTTCTTTTAATTGTATCCTTCGATCTTGAGGGGTTTGAGGAGTGCTAATTCCGATGATACATTTACGATCTCATTAGGAGTCAACTCTTTAAAGGCAGAGTGCTTCTACGTTTTTCATCTTAGAGATGGTTCTTGTTCTTGTTCTTCTTCACTCCTTCACAATCTATGTAGAATAATTTCTTCTCATACACTTATGTCCCTTCTTTGTGCTTAACATGCAATTCCAACAGATATTGCTTTTTCTTTTCTTTCCTCAATTGTTGAGGTATCAGCCCTTGTAGGTTTAGGTGTTTAGAAGAAGGAGCATTCTTCTCTCTATAGATGTTAAGATTGAGATCCTTCTAGTAGCCATAGCCATATTTTACTTTCAACATTTCTTGCCCGGCAATGCATTCTCTAATGATTTAGTTTCCCAAAGGAGAACCTCATGTTAGATGTTATCCTTTAAAGTTTCTATGAATTCATCAATCAAATTTCGTCTGGAATATAGTTTACCTTTATATTCAATCTTTGCGATTCTCGATGTGCTTTCGATGTGAACCCTTTTGCTTGAGATTTATCAGTTAGTAAAGAAAGGTATTGCTCCTTGTATCCTCATAATTGTGCTATCGACTTCTTCCGTGAGAGATTGTCCGGTGGCCAGAGTGATTTGAGAGAATAAATCTATCGATACCATACAAATTGAGTTAGGTTCTAAATATAAAACAATTAAATTTTAACTTTTGTATGTGGCACATTATGGAGATCAAAAGAATTGCTCCATCCAGAGTATCCATGTAGTTTAGTTCCTTGTATTACCGACTTCCTCATATCAATGTGGGAGCGTGGTTGGTCTTCAGGCATATTAAGGATTTAGTTTCTCCATTCTTGATTCACCCCTTCCTTGTGTCACTCATCCTTGGATTCTTGGGATGCATTTTCACTTCCAGGTGTCTTCTTTGTTACTAAAATTTTTCAATGCTGCATGATCTCCCCTTTTAAACCCATCTATCTTATTATCCAACTTAACTTCCATTGATCCTTCCTAGTATCCAACAAGCTTCTATTGAATCCATCAACCCAGCTTCTGATCCCATCTTAGTATCCAACTTGGCTTCCATTGAATCCATCTTATTTTGTAGTTCATTTGTGTCCTTCACGCATTCTTCACCTTCATCAAAGGTCAAGTAGGATTTTGCAGGTATTTGGTGTATAAGTTCCCTTTGGGTGGCATGTTGGCCAAGTATCACTTTTGAACCTTGATTTTTGAGGTGGATCTGCTAGACAATACTTCTTAGTTTAGCCCATCTCCCAATTTTTGACCCTTATGGGTATGAAAATTTATCTTACATATTTCTATGATATTTCTTCTGCAATTCCACTGAGTGCGATCAAAATTTTATGTGCCAAGTGGAATTTATGAAGTAGCTTCCCCACAAACTTACCTATTTTGGCGCTGGGATATCTCATATGGGTATGCCCCACACAAATAATTAATAAAATTCTATGCTTCCAAAAATTGAATCATCTGCAAATCTAATCCCGCTAGTCCCACCCAATTTTGATACTCTAGGAATAAATTATGAATGTTTTACGGAACACCTTCATGTAGATCAAATAGGACTAGTCATATACCCTATCTTACCACAGGTGTATCCTACAAATTTGATGACCCAGGCTTGAACCATTTACCCATATACCTCACTAATTTTTTGTAAATATCCTCTAGAGCTCAGAGTATGAAATGCTACAGAAATGTTTTTATATTAATAATCACATGGCCAATGATTCATTTCAGGATGATTCAATAAACCTATCTTGTACAGGCTTTATCTCTAAAATTATAAGACACCCTCGGAAGCTAAATTTTGAACCCAACGTACCTTGATCCATATAATGAAAAATATCCTCCAAGTTCCATGAGCATTTAGAAAAAAGTTATAAGTGAAAATGTAAGGTGTCTCATATGTAGTGAAACCCCAAGATAGCAGAACTCTGATTCCATTATCTTCAGAACCAAAATAATATCAATGGCATAAAATCCTCCCGAGGAAAAGAAGTACTCAATGCCTTGAAAGAGATTTGGATAATAAGCCTCTTAGGGGGGCAACCTCCTTTACTTAAATGTTCAAGTACAGGATGATTCAAAATGAAAATGTCTCCTTGGTATGTCTAGGAGACTAGGAGGTCATAATTACAACTAATGGCCTAAGATGACATAATTAAAATAACATTACTAATATAATATGCACAATTAGAAGTGTGGGCCAATATTAGGGCTTAATATTGAGACCGTTCACAAACTCTTTGTGGTGGTATATCTGAATGACATCCTCATCTTAAAAAAAAAAACTTGGGAGGAGCACATACAGCATATTCAATAGGTTTTGGAACTGCAGGGGGCTGACTGAAGCTACATGCCAACATGGAAAATTGCTCCTTTGGCATGAATAGGGTTCAATGCTTGGGTACCATTGTTGATGATGATCATGGGTACATGTGGATCCGGTAATATCAATTCATTCGTGACTGGTTATCCCCAACAACACTCACTGAGAGTTGGAGCTTCTTGGGACTTGCCAACTTCTACAAAAGGTTATTATTCTCCCATATTTCATGGACCCCTCAGCGAGGTAACCAAAGGGAGATGGAAAGGAATTTTCATGAAGTGGAACAACCGAAGCATTTGATGATCACGAAGCATAGAAACATGCTCAACTCTAGTACTCTCTTTACTCTATCTGCAAAAACCCTTCAAGATTGGTGCCTCAGACTATGTTGTAGGTCAGTCCTCACTCAACATGTGACCCAAGAGATACCATGGTACAGTGAGACACTCTCGGATATTGTCTAGAAATACCCCACCTATGACAAAGAAATGTGTTCCACTGTGAAAGCCTAATGTCAATGCGACATTACGATATGGGAAAGGAGACAATCATTCCTGTGATCACAAGCCTCTGCGATTCATCTGGAACCGCAGGAAGTTTTAGAATGACGCCATTAAAATTTTCCACATATCTACCAACAATTCCATCTCAACATCAAGTATAAAATAGGGAGCACAAATCATTTCGTTGACTTCTTTAGTCACCCTCCCATTGCTGCACTCACCAAAGTGATCCATTCCTATGGACATGAGGCATCAGTGGCCCCAACTTTATCGATGTGACCTAACTTGTACCACATATGATTAGCCAGATGCAGGGCAAATGTCACCAATTTTCACATCCAAGATGAAATCTTATGCCACCTAGCCCATCTATTTGCTCCTACAA
This sequence comes from Picea sitchensis, assembly GCA_010110895.2. Lineage (NCBI taxonomy): Eukaryota > Viridiplantae > Streptophyta > Pinopsida > Pinales > Pinaceae > Picea > Picea sitchensis. Next base: position 40,855 of record SNQJ01S0007870.1, on the reverse strand, counting down.
GCGAGCATGAAAATATTATCTAGGAAGCTCACTACAGTCAAATGGAAGCACATTTTGGCATGGAGAAAACTATGAGTGGATTCTCTGAGAATAATTTTTATTGGCAAAACCCGACAATATGTCATCAAGTATATCATATCTTGCAATACCTATGCCATTTCCAAGCTAGCCGTCAAGAAGCAAGGCTTATAAACTTCTCTTCCTACTCCCGAGAGGCCAAGAGAATCCATCTCGATGGATTACATGTCTAACGCTTCTATCCACCAAGCATGAAAATAATTGTGTATTTTCAGTCGTTGACCGGATTTTGAAGATGGCCATTATCTGACCCATTGAGAAGAGCATCACAATGAAGTAGATCTTGCCAAGCTCTTTTGAATGGGTGTGGGTCCATTTTTGGGATATTAATGAGACCATCACCTCATATCGGGATATCAGGTTCCTTAGCACATTTTGGTCGTGTCTCTAGTCATTGTTGGACACCAGCTCACTAAATCCTTGCTTTCCACCCCCAAAGTGATGGCCAAACAAAGGTCATCAATGGGATGATTGTGCATGTATTTTGCATGTACAACTCTAAGCATATGCATACATGGATGAGATTCTTCCTATGTTCAACACAATTCTGTGAGGAGCTCCATAGCTCCCTCGACCATAGCCCATTTCAGGTGGGGCAGGATTCCAACCCTTAGGTCCCATTGATGTTGCACTACCTCTTGCAACAACATAGGAAGAATATTCCCATGTTAATTAGAATTAAATTAAAGCCACTAGGTTCATTGAGTGGATTCAACAGATCCTCCAACATGTCCATGAGATTTTGCTGAAATCCAATGCTAAGTACAAGAAGCATCAAGATCAACACAGATGTCGCACCCAGGTTACAGTGGAGACAAGATCTAGTTACATTTGTAGAAAAAAGAGAGCCTTATAGGGCCCCATGAGTCTCCGCTCACATCTCTATGGGCCTTACATTATCCACAACCAAGGTCATGAGTAGCAATTCTTTTGAGCTCAACGCTCTACCGTTCCTTGGCTTGCACCCAGGTGTTCAATAATGGACCTCCTTCGGCCGTGTTTTCCACCATTATTGGACACCTGGAGATCATGAGCAGTTGAGACCAACATAGCTCAATCCTGAATACAATATGGAATAGGAATTCGTTGATGGATAATTAAATTTACATAGGTCGAGGGAACTCAATGTTGAAGATCGGCTTTATCCCGAGTTATCCAAAGCGGGAAGCTCCTACACCAAGGCAAATGGCTCACCGAGGACCAGGTCAGGAGAAGTTTCCCCATATGATGGGGATGTACTCGATAGAATGGAGACCATTACTTCCCAAGGGGGAAGGGGACTAATCAGTGGATATTGGTGGCCACCCACCTGTTCAAGCTGGCTCGTCTTGACAATTTTTATTTTACCATGTTCTTTTGTACTTATTTGTAATTGTGGGTTCTACACTTAAGGAGGGTTGTCTGAAGCCCTACACATCCCAGGTGGAGTCACAGGGGCCTCCCACCTAATCTAATTGGCTTATTTTTAAATTTTCATATGAAGCACATCTTTCTTTCACTTCGAGGTTGTTTGGGGTCCTAGCCGTGTTGTTTGGCTTGCCATGAGTCAAACTATAGATGGAGTCGAGTTTGACAACATATATTAATGTATTTATATAGAATAAATTTCCAACATGCCATCATGCACCTAAAACAGAGATCATTATGCAATAGTTACGACCCTCGGAAGTTGAAGTACCAACTTACCCATCCAGGAGGCCCACATTTCTTTTGGCATTTCATCTCCTAGAGATTTGAGTTTTTGGATATCTAGGATTTTGGCATTCATGAGTAATGTTAAAAGGGCCTTTGAAGCCTCATTGTAATCATTCTTCTGGGACACATGCACGTGTAAACTTCTCTTCTGGGGAGATAGCTACAACCATTCGAACAAGTTGTTTTCAGGTCACGTAGTTTTACGATTTCAGCCTATTTTATTTATTCAATAGAAGTTATTGTTCAACGGATATCTTGTCTTTGTTCTTCTTATCTCTATGTTTATGATATTCAATCACATTATTCATTTTGTTCACTCTCATAAATCCGAATCACATACTTAGAAAAAGTCCACACCACCCAACTAATTAGTCGAATAAGAAAATTACATAGTAATTACGTGTTGTGATAGTTACACCTTGCCCTTCAATTTCTTTCTTTTTTCCATAATAGAACTGAATCCTTTTCAACATCCTAATAAGTTGTTTTCATTGCAAATAATAAAAACTATATATATATATATATATATATATATATATATATATATATATATATATATATATATATATATATGTGTGTGTGTGTGTGTGTGTGTGTGTGTGTGTGTGTATGTAAAATGTATGTATGGTGTGTGTGTGTGTGTATGTAAATGTATGTATGTATAAAATTAGTAGTTACAAAATTTAATATAATTTTGTAATTTGAAAATTTTTGGGCATATTTATTTTAACTACATCTAATGGAATTTCTTAATGACAGGTTACCTAAAGTGATAAAATGCGTATTCAGGACTGGACTATTAAAAGACATTGAAGAAGATCGAAGACTATTATATTTGGACACATGTTCAAAAATCAAGGGTAAAACATTCAATATAGAGTTAATTTGATTACTAAATTAGATATTGATTAATCTTTAGTGCCTCTAATTACAGCATTGCACGACTTAAACCCCATACTAAACATGATTCCCAATATGAATTATGAGCCTCTCATAACCCATTTTCCACTCATTATGTTTCACATGTCCTTTACTTGTTATCATTTAGCAACATGTTATGAACATTTAGATTTATCTGTCTGCCACCTTGTTGTTCATGTTATGTCATCAGAAATTGCAATCACAAATAGACAAGTATGAGGCATGCATATAGAGCACATACTCAGAATCAAAGAAAGGAAAATCCAGTCACAGAGCAAGAATAACGTCAAATTCAAAGCTCAAAGAAGGATTCTAGTATGGTTGTTCTTGTTGAAAATTGCAAAGTAGATCTGATAGGTTTGAATCCAGAATGCATGGTGATTTTAGAGTGAGCTAGATGGGGGAAATTTCTCAAAAATTTCATGCATCATAATGACAATATATCCATGGAATTTTCTTTTTCCTTTGATGGTGAATGCGTAGAGGTAGGGAACTTAACCTTACACCTGTCAGAGAGTTCTTTAGCTCATATATTAAATCTTCCCCAAACATGGGGAAAATGGTTTAAGAAAAAATCTTTGGAAGTTAAATCTTAGACACCTTTCTTACTTAGGAATAGGAAAAATCCAAATTGGGCTACAGGGGTACCTAGGGCCTAGTTTAAAGATCCATGGAGGGACCTAATATTTTTAATTCAAAAGTATGTAACTTGTGAAGGTCATTTCAGTCTGGTTTATTTGTATCATGTCATAATTTTATTACATCTTAAAGGAGATAGATCATTAATTATGCCTCATTACCTACTTAAATCGCTGAGTAAAATGTCCAAAACTGTCGAGAAGAAAAAGAAAAATGTTGAAAAAAACCTTTATCATCATGGCCTCATCCAAACCATTGTTAAAAGTGAATCACATAAATAGGGAGTTGATTGGGAAATATTTCTCATTATTAATGATTTAAAGAGCATGGTAATATGGGGGTTTCCACAGAAGATTAACTGCAAACCATCATAGAGGATGAAATTAATAACACAGTGAACCCTGTGTTGGAAGAAGCAGATGATGTGCAATAAACTCATGCTATTTCCAGGGAAAGACGAGGCAGTAATAATCCCAAAATAAAAGCAGTTGCAAAATGGGTTTCTCAAACTAGGTTAACCCGATCCATGGCCAAGAGATTTTTATAAAATCAAGGAAAGGATATAAAAATGGAATCTACCTCTAGCAATCCAACAAATAAATGTAAAGTTTAGAGGTCAAAATAAAACCTTAGAACATCTCCAGTATTAGATAATTCTCAAGCGAACTAGAAGAACTAGAGGAAGGGGAATGCCTCTTTCACTCACAGATGTGGGTAAAGGGGACTCTGTTTCATTTCATTGTCGATAGCGGTAGTCAGAAGAACCTGATTTAAGAATAGGTCATCAAGCAGTTGGACCTACCAATAAAACCACACCCGCAACCCCACACCATCGGTTGGCTTTGCCAAGGACGGGATCTATGTGTCAGCCAATAGTGTCATATGCCCTACAACATCAAGCCCTTCAAAGATGAGGTATTATGTGATATTTCTCCCCTTGAATTTTGTGATGTTATTTTAGGCTAGCCATATTTGTTGAAGGAACATGTTGTGTATGAGTCTAGACCCCGCAGTGTTATTATTACTTTGGGTAGATAATTATATAGGATACTAGAGGTAGCATCGCCTACCGCTATTTCTTTAATCTTTGCTAAGAAATGCAGTAAGGTCATTTCACAGAGCGGAAATTTTGTCTTCTTTGTGATCTATGCTTGCAGTAAGCAAAAGGTCACCGCCACATTCGTGACCTCTACACCAAGCCTCTCTTTCCAGCAGAAGAAAGTGGACGGGATCGTGGAAGAGTACAGAGACATCTTCTCCTCACCCACCAAGATACCGACACACTGCTAAGTCAAGCATCCAATTGATCTAACCCCCGATGCACCGCTGCCTAATGGACCAGTCTATCATCGCTCGCTGATCGAAAATGATGAAATCAAGCACCATATCCAATAGTTACTTCAAAAGGGGCACATCCGACACCGATCCTCGCCTTGCAAAAGCTTGATTGTGTTGGTGCAGAAGAAAGACAGGACCTGGTGGCTCTGCATTGATTACAGAGCATTAAACAAAATCATAGTCTGGAACCAGTACCCAATTCCCCGAATTGATGACCATCTTGACCAACTCAAGGGGGAAAATTTATTCAACAAGATTGACCTAAAGTCTGGCTACCACCAGGTTCCCATCGAACCCACTGATGTATGGAAGACATCTTTTAAATCTAAAAAAGGTCTCTTCGAATGGTTGGTCATGCCCTTTGGCTTAACAAATGCACTAGAAACTTTCATGAGATTGATGGATGATGTATTGAGACGCTTCACCAACTATTTTGTGGTGGTATATATGGATGACATCCTCATATTTAGCATAACTTGGGAGGAGCACATGCAACATATTCAGGAAGTTTTGGGCACTCTACGATGACACAAGCTATATGCCAACTTGGAAAAATTCTCATTTGGCATGAACATGGTCCAATACTTGGGCAACATTGTTGATGAGCATGGGGTACATGTGGATCCAACTAAGATCAAAGTCATTTGTGACTGGCTAGCCCCGAACACACTAACCGAGCTTTGGAGCTTCTTGAGACTTGTCAACTTCTAAGAAAGGTTTGTATTGGTATTCTCCCATATTGCATGGGCCCTCGACCAAGAAAACAAAGGGAGGTGGCAAGGAAACATTCGCAAGGGGGTAGGAAAAATAAAATGCATTTGATGATCTGGAGCATTGCTTGTGCTCAACTCCATTACTCTCTTTTCCCAATCTGCAACAACCCTTTGATATTGAGACTGATTCCTCCGACTATGTTGTAGGTACAGTTCTCACTCAGCATGGTCACCCAGTAGCATACCATAGTGAGACACTCTTAGATATTGTTTGGAAATACCCCACCTATGAAAAAGAAATGCATTCCATTATGCAAGCCTGCCATCAATGGAAACATTACATTATGGGAAAGGAGACAATCATCCACACTGATCATAAGCCTCTGTAGTTCATATAGATAGAGGGGAAGTTGCAGAATGATTGCCATCAAAAGTGGTTCACATGCCTACAGCAGTTCCATCTCAACATCAAGTATAAAACATGAAGAAAAAATCGTGTCGTTGACTGCCTTATTCGCCCTCTTGTTGATGCACTCACCATAGTGCTCCAATCCTATGGGCATGAGGCATATGAGTGCCCCCAAATTTATTAGTGTGATCTTGACTTCACCACCACCTATTAGCTCTTGGGTACAGGAGTGAATGTCATCGATTTTCACATCCAGGATGGATTATTATGCCATATGGGACACCTTTGTGTTCCCACAAGTGAGCATGTAAAGCTAATTTGGGAGGCTCACTATAGTTAGATGGAAGGACATTTTAGCGTGGAGAAAACTGTGGTCATTCTACAGAAACATTTTTATTGGCCAAAACTTTGACAAGGTGTCGGCAAGTATATTAGATCTTTCACTTCCTGTGCCATTTCCAAGATAACCATCAAGAAGCAAGGCTTAAACACCCCTCTTCCTACTCCTGAGAGGCCTTGGGAATCCATATCGATGGATTACATGTCTGACCTTCCATCCACTAAGCACAGTAATGATTGTGTATTTGCGGTGGTTGATCGGTTTTCAAAGATGGCCATTATCACAGCCTGCAAGAAGAGCATCACAGAGGCATATAGTGCCAAGATATTCTTCGAATAAGTGTGGGTCCATTTTGGGATACCACAAACCATCACCTCATATCGGGACAACAAGTTCCTCAACACATTTTGGTCGAGTCTCTGGTCATTGTTGGACACCAAGCTCACTAAATCCACTACTTTCCACCCCCAAACCAATGGCCAGACAGAGGTCATTAATCGGATGAGTGTGCACATCCTGCACATATATAACTCTAAGCATCTGTGTACATGGGATGAGAGTCTTCCCTATGTTCATCACAGCTACAATAGGGCTCTCCATAGCTCCACCAGCCATATCCCATTTCAAGTGGGGCCAAGATTCCAACCATCGGGTCCCATTGATGTTGCACTACCTCTTGCAACAACATAGGTAGAATATTCCCATGTTCAGTATGAGGCCGTGAAATCCACCAGGTTCATTGAGCGGATTCAACACATCTGTGAACAGGTCCATGAGATTTTGCAGAAATCCAATACTAAGTACAAGCAACACCATGATCAACATTGGGTACTGCACCAGCTTCAGTTGGGAGATAAGGCTTGGTTACATTTGCAAAAAGAGAACCTTACAGTGCCCCATCAGAATCTCCTCCCACTTCTCTATGGGCCTTACAGTATCACCAAGGTCATGGGTAGAAATGTGTTTGATCTCAACACTCCACCCTTCCTTGGCTTGCACTTAGTGTTCAATGTGGACCTCCTTCGGCCATATTTTCCACCATTATTGGACACCTCAGAGATCGTAGAAAAATTGAAACCAACAGAGATCAACATTGACTGCATGGAACAGGAATCCATTGATTAGATAGTGGACACACAAGTCAAGGGCACTCATCAACAAAAGCTCCATCTTTACCGGGTTCTCAAGGCAGGGCAACTCCTACACCAAGGAAAGTGGCTCACCTGGGGCCAAATTTAGTATAAGTTTCCTCACTTTATGGGGGCATTCAACACAATGGAGATCATTGATTCCTAAAGTGGGAGGACTGGTCCATGTGGATATTAGTGGCCACCCACCTATTCCAACTAGCTCCTCTTGACAATTTTTAGTTTAGCACATTATTTTGTATTTCTTTGTAATTGTGGGTTCTAGACTTTCAGGGCTATCTGAATCCCTACACATATTCTAGGTGGATACTGGTGGCCACCCACCTAATCCAACTGGCTTATTTTGAAATTTGTCATGTTAGCACATCTTTTTGTACTTCGAGAGCCATTTTGGAGTCCTAAATAGTGTTTTTTGGCTTTCCATAGTCAAACTATAGAGGTAGTCAAATTTTTATGGTATAATGTGTATTTCTCGAGAATACCTTTCCAACGGGTTATCATGTGCCTAAAATGGAGGTCGTATGATAAAGTTATGACCCCGAGAAGTTGAGGTGCCAACTTATCCATCGGGGCCCTCATAAATTTTGGCGTTTCATCTCCTAGTGTTAGGTTTTTGGATGTCCGGGGTTTTGGAATTCATGAGTAATGTTAAAAAGGACCTTTGGATCCTCATTGTAATCATTATGCTCAGACGGATGCATGTAGCAGCCACATCTCTTCTCAGAGATAGCTACCACCATTCGAACAAGTTGTTTTAGTTCTACAGTTTTACAGTTTCAACCTATTTTATTTATTCAATAGAATTTATTGTTCACTGGATATATGTTGTTCCTCTTTGTATTTCTTTGTTATGGTATTCAATCTGTTATTCATTTCGTTCTACTCATAAATCTGGATCAGTGGTATGAGATCAGTCTACTCTTCATTTGTTTTTCTTTGTGCATGTCCCTGACAAGATCTAGGTACAAGAAGCTAGGACTCGAACCAGTCAATCCTTTGCAAGATCGGTCACACTGAACCCAACCACAACTCATGGGAGATGAGAAGAAAGATGATGGAACAAGAGATCCTTTTAAAATGTTTCTCGAGTAATTCCTTGGACGATAAAGGAACGAGATGATGGAAAAATTTGCACAGATCCTTCGGTGGCTTCCCACAGGAGATGCATCTTCATCAAGCGGCAACACAACCCCCTTGAAGGTACAAGTAAATTTTGATATTCCATTATTTGAAGGATTGATAGATGAGGATGTTGTAGATAAATGGTTGAATCTGCTTAAAGGGTATTTTTCGGTCCACGACTTTTTCGATAGGGAAAAGATTACGTTTACACTCCTTAAGGTCGGTCCCTATGTTTAGGATTGGTGGGATACGTACTCTGAGCAAAGGGTCACAGTGGAATTTGTAATATTTGTGTCACCCCCACCTAGGATTCCTTTAGGGATGCCATTAAAGAATAGTACTACCCTGTTGGAAGCTATGAGGACTAGTACACAAGATGGACCACGTTGCGTCAATAAAGGGACTAGACAGTACCAGATTTCACCAACATTTTCCATTCTCTGCGCACCAAATTGGGTATCAAAGACTCTTAACGATATCTAGAGCTCAAATAACACAGTTTTTTTAATAGATACATCCAAACAGAAATGGAGTTTATGGACATCACATCATTAGGCGCGGATTATAGATATGTTGTCAAGATTGAACAAAAATTTAAGCAGAAGAGGCGATAGTTTGGATCTTCAAATTCCTCACAGTAGAAGCAAGGAAAAGATGGCCCCATCCCACCAAAGAAGGGGCAGAGAAAATATGGTCACTCTTAGGACAATTAGTCCAAGCCATAATCCAAGAAGGGTAATGAGAAGCCGAAGAAGAACATGGGAAAGTGGTGTCAATACCAAAAAATCCCTTGGCACAACACCAAAGAATGTCGCTCCAAGTAGTCACTGATGACCGAGCTTAAAGCTTCCAAGTTAGAGGTATATTTTGACTCTGAATCAAATCCAGAAAGTAGGAAGTGGATCATCAATGTCAAACCCAGTGCCATTGTCGTTACCACCAAAGTGAATCCAAGAAAACGATAAGAACCAGAGTAAGGGGAACATCTCTTTCACTCACATATGTGTGTAAAGGGGAATCCACTTCATTTCATTGTCGATAGTGGCAGTCAGAAGAACCTAATTTCAGCAGAGGTCGTCAAGCAATTAGACCTACCGATAAAACCTCACCTGCAACCCTACACCATTGGCTCACTTTGCCAAGGACGAGATCTTCGCGTCAGCCAACACTGTCGTTTTCCCTACAACATCAAGCCCTTCAAAGATGAATTATTATGTGATATATCTCCCCTTTAAGTTTGTGATTTTCTTTTAGGCCATCCATATTTGTGGAAGCAACATGATGTGTATGAGTCTAGACCCTGCAGTGTTATTATTATTTTGGGTAGACAATTGTACATGATATCATAGTTAGCACCACCTACCGCTATTTCTTTAATCTCTGTTAAGAAATGCAGTAAGTTCATTTCACGAACTGGGAAGTTGGTCTTCTTTGTCATGCTTGTAGTAAGTAGAAGGTTGTCGCCAGATCCGTGACCTCCACATAGAGCCTCTCTTTGTAGCAGAATCAAGTGGATGGGATCATGGAAGAGTACAGAGACATCTTCTCCTCACCCACTGGGGTACCGACGCACTGCCAAGTCAAGCATCCAATTGATCTAACCCCCGATGCATTGCTACCTAATGGAACAGTCTATCATCGCTCACTAATGGAAAATTATGAAACCAAGCGCCAGATCCAAGAGTTACTTCAAAAGGGGCACATCCAGCCCAGATCATCCACTTGCAGAAGCCCGATAGTGCTGGTACAAAATAAATAAGGGATCTGGTGGCTCTACATTGATTACAGAGCGTTAAACAAAATCACAGTCCAGAACTGGTACCTAATTCCCCAAATTGATGACCTTACTGACCAACTTAAGGGGGGAAAGTTCTTCAGCAAGATTGACCTAGATTATTGCTACCACCAGGTTCCCATCAAACCAATTTATGTATGGAGGATAGCTTTCAAATCTAAAGAAGGTCTCTTCGAATGGCTCGTCATGCCCTTTGGCTTAACAAATGCACCAACAACTTTCATGAGATTTATGGATGATGTATTGAGACCCTTCACAAACTCTTTTGTGGTGGTATATCTAGACCACATCCTCATCTTCATCGAAACTTGGGAGGATCACATGCAGCATATTCAATAGGTTTTGGGAACTCTGGGGCAGCACAAACTACATGCCAACATGGAAAATTGTTCCTTTGGCATGAATAGGGTCCAATACTTGGGCTACATTGTTGATGATCATGGGGTACATGTGGATCTAGCTAAGATCCAATTCATTCGTGACTGTCCAGCGCCAACCACACTAATCGAGCTTTGGAGCTTCTTGGGACTTGTCAAATTCTACCGAAGGTTCATATTGGTACTCTCCCATATTTCATGGACCCTCGACCAAGTAACCAAGGGATATGGCAAGGAAAATTTCTCATGGGGGCAGGAACAACAACAAGCATTTGATGATCTGAAGCATCGCTTATGCTCAGCTCTAGTACTCTCTTTACTCTATCTGCAAAAACCCTTCAAGATTGAGACTGATTCCTCTGACTATGTTGTAGGTACAGTTCTCACTTAGCATGGTGACCCAAGGAATACCATAGTGAGACAGGCATACCATAGTGAGACACTCTCAGATACTGTCCAGAAATACCCCACCTATGACAAAGAAATGTGTTCCATTGTGCAAGCCTAATGTCAATGGAAACATTACATTATGGGAAAGGAGACAATCATCCACACTGATCACAAGCCTCTGTAGATCATACAGACACAGGGGAAGTTTTAGAGTCACCGCCATTAAAAGTGGTCCACATATCTACAACAATTTCATCTCAACATCAAGTATAAAACAGGCAGCACAAATCCTTTCGTTGACTTCTTTAGTCGTGCTCTCGTTGTTGCACTCACCACAGTGATCCATTCCTGTGGACATGAGGCATCTGAGTGGCCCCAAATTTATCAGTGTGACCCTAACTTCGCCAACACATATCAACACTTGGGTACAGGAGCGAATGTCACCAATTTTCACGTCCAAGATGGACTGTTATTCCATCTGGGACACTTTTGTGTTCCCACAAGAGAGCATGCAAAGCTAATTTGGGAGGCTCACTACAGTCGAATGGTAGGGCATTTTGGCGTGGAGAAAACTGTGGTCATTCTACAGAATAATTTTTATTGGCCAAAACTTCGACAATATGTCATCAAGTATATCATATCTTGCAGTGTCTGTGTCATTGCCAAGCTAGCCATCAAGAAGCAAGGATTATAAACCCCTCTTCCTACTCCCAAGAGGCCTTAGGAATCCATCTCTATGGATTACATGTCTAGCCTTCTATCCACCAAGCGTGACAATGATTGTGTATTTGCGGTGGTTGATCATTTTTTGAAGATGGTCATTATCACAGCCTGCAAGAAGAGCATCACAGTGGTATATACTGCCAAGCTCTTCTTTGAATGGGTGTGGGTCCATTTTGGGATACCACAGACCATCACCTCAGATCGGGATAGCAGGTTCCTCAACACATTTTGGTCATGTCTCTAGTGATTATTGGACACCAAGCTCACTAAATCCACTGCTTTCCACCCCCAAACCGATGGCCAGACAGAGGTTGTCAATCGAATGATTGTGCACATTCTGTGCATGTACAACTCTAAGAATATGCATACATGGGATGAGATTCTTGCCTATGTTCAACATAGCTACAACAGGGCTCTCCATAGCTCCATCGACCATAGCCCATTTCAGGTGGGGCTGGGATTCCAACCCTTGGGTCCCATTGATGTTGCGCTACCTCTTGCAACAACATAGGAAGAATATTCCCATGTTCAGTCTAAGGTCAACAAAGCCACTAGGTTCATTGAGTGGATTCAGCACATCCTCCAATAGGTCCATGAGATTTTGTAGAAATCCAATGCTAAGTACAAGCAGCGCCATGATCAACATCGGGTATCGCACTAGTTTCTGGTGGGAGACAAGATCTGGTTACATTTGCAGAAAGAGAGCCTTATAGGGCCCCATCGAAAGCTCTGCTCACTTCTCTATGGGCCTTACATTATCACCAAGGTCGTGGGTAGCAATTCTTTTGAGCTCAACACTCTACCCTTCCTTGGCTTGCACCTAGTGTTCAATGTGGACCTCCTTTGGCCGTATTTTCCACCATTATTGGACACCTCAGAGATCGTATAACAGTTGACACCAACAGAGCTCAACCCTGAATACATGGAATATGCATCCATTGATTAGATAGTGGACACATAGGTCAAGGGCACTCATCATCAGAAGATCCAGCTTTATCGGGTTATCAAGGCAGGGCAGCTCCTACACCAAGTCAAGTGGCTCACTCGAGGCCAAATTCAGCAGAAGTTTCCCCATCTGATGGGGGTACTCAATGCAATGGAGACCATTGATTCCTAAGGGGGGAGGACTAATCCGGGTGGATATTGGTGGCCACCCACCTATTCCAACTGGCTCGTCTTGACAATTTTTAGTTTAGCACGTTCTTTTGTACTTCTTTGTAATTGTGGGTTCTACACTTCTGGGGTTGTCTGAATCCCTACACATCTTCCAGGTGGAGACTAGGGGCCTCCCACCTAATCCAATTGGCTTATTTTGAAATTTTGCATGTCAACACATCTTTATTTACTTCCAGGGCTGTTTTGGGGTCCTAAACAGTGTTTGTTTGGCTTGCCATAGTTAAACTATAGATGGAGTCAGAGTTTGACAACATAATGTGTAGTTCTCTAGAAGACCTTTCCAACATGCCATCATGCGCCTAAAACGGAGATCATATGCAAAATTTACAACCCTGAGAAGTTGAGGTACCAACTTACCCATCGGGGCCCACATAACTTTTGGCGTTTCATCTCCTAGGGTTAGGTTTTTGGATGTCTAGGATTTTCACATTCATGAGTAATGTTAAAAAGGGCCTTTGGAGCCTCATTGTAATCATTCTTCTCAGACGGATGCACGTAGCATCCACTTCTCTTCTCAGAGATAGCTACTACCATTCGAGCAAGTTGTTCCAGTTCTACAGTTTTACAGTTTCAACCTATTTTATTTATTCAATAGAAGTTATTGTTCATTGGATATCTTGTGTTTCTCTTTGTATCTCTGTGTTATGATATTCAATATGTTATTCATTTTGTTCCTCTCATAAATCCGAATCACATACTTAGAAAAAGTCAACACCACCCAACTAATTAGTCGAATAAGAAAATTACATAGTAATTACGTGTTGTGATGGTTACACAACACCCTTCAATTTTCTTTATTTTTCCATAATAAAGACAACGAATCCTTTTCAACATCCTAATAAATTGTTTTCATTACCAAATAATAAAAAAATTATATATATATATAATTAGTAATTACAAAATTTAATATAATTTTGTAATTCGAAATTTTTTGGGCATATTTATTTTAACTACATCTAATGAAATTTCTTTATGACAGGTTACCTAAAGTGATAAAATGTGTATTCAGAAGGACTGGACTATTAAAAGACATCGAAGAAGATCAAAGACTATTATATTTGGACACATGTTCAAAAATCAAGGGTAAAACATTCAGTATAGAGTTAATTTGATTACTAAATTAGATATTGAATAATCGTTAGTGCCTCTAATTACAGCATTGCACGACTTAAACTCCATACTAAACATGATTCCCAATATGAATTATGAGCCTCTCATAACCCATTTTCCACTCATTGTGTGTCACATGTCCTTTACTTGTTATCATTTGGCAACATGTTATGAACATTTAGCTTTATCTGTCTGCCACCTTGTTGTTCATGTTATGTCATCAGAAATTGCAATCACAAATAGACAAGTATGAGGCATGTATATAGAGCACATACTCAGAATCAGAGAAAGGAAAATTCAGTCACAGAGCAAGAATAACGTCAAATTCAATGCTCAAAGAAGGATTCTAGTATGGTTGTTCTTGTTGAAAATTGCAAAGCAGATCTGATAGGTTTGAATCCAAAATGTATGGTGATTTTAGAGTGAGCTAGATGGGGGAAATTTCTCGAAAATTTCACCCGTCACAATGAAAATATAACCATGGAATTTGCTTGTTCCTTTGATGGTGAATGCGTAGAGGTAGGGAACTTAACCTTACACCTGCCAGAGAATTCTTTAGCTCATATATTAAATCTTCCCCAAACATGGGAAAATGGTTTAAGAAAAAATCTTTGGAAGTTAAATCTTAGACACCTTTCTTACTTAGGAATAGGAAAAATCCAAATTGGGCTATAGGGGTACCGAGGGCCTAGTTTAAAGATCCATGGAGGGACCTAATATTTTTAATTCAAAAGTATGTAACTTGTGAAGGTCATTTCAGTCTGGTTTATTTGTATCATGTCATAATTTTATTACATCTTAAACGAGATAGATCATTAATTATGCCTCATTACCTACTTAAATCGCTGAGTAAAATGTCCAAAACTGTCGAGAAGCAAAAGAAAAATGTTGAAAAAAACCTTTAGCATCATGGCCTCATCCAAACCATTGTTAAAAGTGAATCACACAAACAGGGAGTTGATTGGTAAATATTTCTCATTATTAATGATTTAAAGAGCATGGTAATATGGGAGTTTCCACAGAAGATTAACTGCAAACCATCACAGAGGATGAAATTGATAACACAACGAACCCTGTGTTGGAAGAATCAGATGATGTGCAAGAAACACATGCTATTTCCAGGGAAAGAAGAGGCAGTAATAATCCCAAAAGAAAAGCAGTTGTAAAATGGGTTTCTCAAACCAGGTTAGCCCGATCCATGGCCAAGAGATTTTTAGAAAATGAAGGAAAGGATATAAAAATGGAATCTACCTCCAGCAATCCAGCAAATAAATGTAAAGTTTAGAGGTCAAAATAAAACCTTAGAACATCTCCAGTATTAGATAATTCTCAACAAATGTTATACGAGTACATTGAGAATAAATAAATGGTCAATGAAGAGCCTCCAGTCTCAAATGACACACAAGTTTTACCAAAAATCAACATCAGTGGAAATGATTTACCTGCAACCAAAGGAAGTGTGAACAAAGATATACCACAAATGTTGAAGCAGGTCAACCCTTGATTCCAGAAGATGATTCTCACTCCATTGAATTTCATGATGACTTCTCTCTTGAGAAAAAGGGAAAATCAGATCAAAAAATTGAAAAATGAAATACAAGAAATGAAAATCCTTAAGAAAGTTATTAAATCTGTAAGTGAATCCATCAAAACTCATAGCATAAATATTCAAGAGGAGAATGGACAGTTGATAAAGGAAAATGATCTACTGGTAAAGTATGCACACAAATGGCTCAAGCAGACCAAAAGACTCAAGAAGAGGAATCATAATTTGCAAGTAAAGATCCTTATGCGCAAACCAAGAAGGAAAATTCATAAGCACAAGTACAAAACTGAGGATTGAAGGAAAGATAAGTTTTTGTTATAATTTTTGTGAAAGCTCCATAAAGTTTTTGTCTATTGACTTGCCTTGTTTTTGTAAAGATTCTGATAATGAATATCCCTTTACCTTTTCCCAAAATCCTTCACTACAATGATGCTAAAATCACAAGGTATTAACGCTTATATTCTTGATTCCCTATATTTAGTAATTCAAATTTGATTCTATTATCTTTTGTTACCATATCAACGATAATTTTGTAATGGTTTGTTTGATATCATGTGTGACGACGGCTGCCAATAAATCAACAATATGGGTTCTCTTCCTTTGAATCAGGACATGGAATTTTTCTCGAGACTCTAGCCGATTTGTTATACAAAATTCCAGTCGATGAAATAGTTAAACCAGATGTCAAACAAAGATTTTTCACAACAACAATAACAAATATTTATTTTCCTTTGAAAATTTTAAATGAATATTTTTCTCAAATCTCAAATCGAGATTTTAAGGCAAGAAATAAATTGTAATAAATGTATGGAGTAGTCATAAGATAGTTAGTTATTATATTTCGAGAATAAATAGTCAAGAGGACAAAGAACAAAGGGGAGGAATTTTGAATTCAATGGGTTGATTCTTCTTTCCTGAACACTGCTAAGTTATTTCTACATCAAAAACCAAAATATTGAAGTAAATTTGGTATCATTATTCAAATATATTTTATTATCTTTGTCTCTCTTTTGGAAATTGTCTTGTTTTGAATTGGAATTTGTTGTTGTCAACTAATTTTGGTTTCAATCTTTATTAAAAAAGAGTTGTTATCTTCTGTGTTGGATTAAGGAAAATTTGTTACATAATTTCATTCTTGTTTATTGTTATTTAATCTTCCTTTTTCAACTTATTTTAAATCCTATGATATTTTTCTTTTCATATCAAGTATAATACTCGTTGTTTTATGGACAAATACTTTTATGGTTTTCATGAAATAATTGTATAATCTTAAAACAATGATAGATTATGAGAATTCTTTCTTGTACATTCGTCATTGATATTTTATTTATTCTTGATATATGATAGCTAATCTAGTTTATTTTAGCCACGTTCTCATTTTTTTTTAGATAGAATTAGAATTTATGTTTTCTTTTAGGATAACTTCAAACAAGATTCAATCCCAAGGTAATAAAAGTCTCTTCTAGAAGAGAAATATTGTTAAGTGGCAAGCTGAGCCCACCGAATCTGTTGGAAATTACCATCCCAAACGAAAACTTTCCTAATTAGGGTTTGTGATTAGGTAATTATCCCTTGTTGTATCATGTCATAATTAGGGAAAACAAATCCATTTCTTCATAACAACCATATCCTTCTAGAATCATACAAACTTATGAAAAATACAACAATTCATTAAGGGAACCCACTCCCTTTAGTAAATTTCAAGACCCCCTTAGGTCTTTTCAACAAGGTTGATTTTGAGTGAATTTGCTCCTACATCAAGAGCTTAGGAAGATCAAGCCAACAACCTTTGATGGTGAAAACAAGATGGTTGTTGGGAATAAGGAAGTAATTTTAGCTTCATAATTATTCATCCAATCTAGAAGCTAGAATTTCCATATACAATCGACATGGGAAAGCTTTTATTTCATGGGACCAATTGTTGTAAATTATGCACATTTACGAGAGGATAATTTGTTGGAAGAAATTCAAGAAGTATTTTCAATAACAATATCTTTATGAGCACTACTATGACAAGAATATGGAATAAATGTTTGAGTTCAAGATGGGAAATATGACTATGGAAGAATATGAAAAGAAGTTTTTGGAGCCGCTAAGCTAGGTTAACTATATTAAAGATGAGAAGGAAAAGATACAAATATTACTAAGTGGTCTGCCTCCATTCTAAAAAGATAAAATTCAATTTGATGAACCTAAAAGTCTTGAAGAGACAATCAAGAAGGCCAAATACTTGTATGACCAAAGAAAGGGTGGAGTGGATATTTAGCAGTCTTAGAGAGATACGGAAAAGGACAATCAAGATCAGAGGAAGAAAGGATTTCAACCTCCTTTCTTCAAGAGAAATTATAATACATATTAGTAAAGCTAACAAGATCATAATGGATCTAATATGGTATAATCCTTGGGAAAAAAGGGAAGGGAACCAATAAAATGTCGAGGATGTGAAGGATATTATTTGTATAGAAATTTCCCTTAAAAGGAAGGCAAAATTAGGAACATGCACAACATATAGTAGGAAAGTATAATGGAAGATGTGGGAAAGAAAATTCCAAGAATATATCTTGCCCTGGAAAATCAATAGACAAACCATCGGTGAAACATGATTAAGGTTGAAGGTGAGATTACCAATCAACCTACTGTAATGTTCATTGATTTAGGAGCATGTCATAGTTTCATGTCCCTTAATTTGGAAGAAATATTTCATTTGAGAAGCATGAGAAATCGTGGTTGTTTCAATTATCTACATGAACTAAAAGGAAAATTAATGGGAGTGTCAAAGGCTACCCATTATATATGGATGGTTTCAGCGTTGTTGTAGACCTAAACATAATACCACATGGTCCAAGTGATGTTCTTATTGGAATAGATTGGTTGGATGCACATCATATTATCCTAGATTATTATAATAAGACTTTCATGTGTGTTGATAAAGAAGGAAATAAAAGGATAGTGAACGGTATTCCCAAAACCATTTATATAAGGGATATTTCATCTTTACAGTGGAAGGAAAAGAGTTCCATTTGTATGTAGCTCATGTGGAAGAGCTGAGAAAGTTTATAAGCCCAAATCTCAAGGACTTTCCAATGTTGCAGTAATATGAAAATGTATTTGAGGAGATACCAATTTTACCACCAAAATGAGATATTGATTTATCTATCAATTTAATGCCTAGAGATACTCCAGTATCTAAGACTCCATGCAGAATGAGTCCACTCAAATTGAAGGAGCTACAAATGCAATCAGAATAATTGTTGAAGGAGGGGTATATATGCCCAAGTGTCTCTCCTTGGGGAACACCAATACTCTTTTTGAAGAAGAAAGATAGGACTTTGTGAAGCTGCATTGATTTCAGACTATTGCACAAGGTCACTATGAGAAATAGATATCATCTACCAAGAATTGATGACCTATTTAATCAATTGAGAGGAGAAACAATCTTTTCGAAGATATATTTGAGGTTGGGATATCATGAAATAAGGATAAATATTGAATACATTAGTAATATATCTTTCAGAACTAGGTATGGACACTATGAATTTGTAGTGTTTCCATTTGGACTCACAAATTCACTTCTTACCTTGATGTGCTCAATGAATAGAATATTTAGAAATGACTTTGATAAGTTTGTCATCTAGAAAATACTTGGATAACTTTTCCATTATATTCTTAGATGACATTCTAATTTATTCAAAGTCAAAGGATGAGCATGAAGAGCACTTGAGGTCAGTACTATAAGTGCTAAGAGAGCATCAGTTGTATGTGAAGTTAGAAAGTGTTCCTTTTATTGGAGGTAAATTATTTACTTGGAACACATCATATTTGAGGAAGGAATAACAGTAGATCCAGAGATGATTGAATCTATTAGAGAATGGCCTAATCATAAGAACACAACCAAGGAAAGATCATTCATGGGGCTTCTTGGATACTATGTGATATTTATAGAAGGATTCTCCAAGATTTCTCATCCCATTACATATTTATATAAGAAGGGAATTAAATTTGAATGGACAACAAAGCATGAACAAAGCTTCAAATGGTTAAAGGAATTGCTTACTAGTGCAACCATTCTTAATATTGTTGACCCAAATGAATATTTTGTTGGGCATTGGGTTCAACGCTTCCCACGAGTTTCACAACATGGGTTAACCCCCTCTCGTGGATCCTAACTCCAGTGATTGTGGCAAAGACTAACGCCTATAGGTTTTGTTCTAACGATAATCGTAGTCCAACAAATGGCATCAGAGCCACGGGTCTTGAGTTCGAAACTTGCCTGGAATGTGTTTAGAGGGGAGATTGTTGGGAATTGGGTTCAATGCTTCCCACAAGTTTCACGACATGGGTTAACCCACTCCCATGGATCCTAGCTCTGAAGATTGTGGCGGAGACTAACGCATGTAGTTTTTGGTCTAATGACAATCATAGTCCAACATATTGAGTGGTATGCATATATGCTTGCAAATAGGGTTTGGATGGAGTTCTTATTCAGAATGGGCATGTGATATGTTATGAATCTAGGAAGCTTGAGAAGCATGAAAATAAATATGTCACATATGAATTAGATCTCACTATAATAATTCATGCACTAAGATGTGGAGAAATTACTTGATGGGAATAAATTTTGAGTTAAGAATAGACTATGGTGGTATGAAATATTTACTTGGACAATAGACTTTAAATTCCAGGAAAACCAAATGGCTATAATTTCTTGGTGAATATGACTTTCATATTAAACATATTAGAGGGAAGGAGAACAAGTTTGTCTATGAACTCGGTGGAATAATACATGAAATGAATTCTACAACCATTTGTATGTACAAATCTGATTTGAGGAACACAATTCTTGAGATTATTACCTTCAATGAGCATGATTTCCAGACCAAAAAAGGATTACAACAAGAGAATGTATGAAAAAAGTATGAGGGTTATAAGTTGGAAGAGAATAGTAATCTGATGCATAAAAAATAGAGTGTATGTTCCCAATTTTTATGAATTAAGGAAACCAGTTTAAAATAAATGCATAATGTTCCATATGTTGGACATCATGGTCATTAGAAGATAACTGCATTAGTAAGAAGTCAATATTTTTGGCCAATAATGAATAAGGATGTGGTTGATTATATAATCAAGTGTATATAAGGTCAAAGAGTAACAGTTGAGCACAAACATCTAGTAGTTTTTCTATAGTCGTTATCAATACCAGAGTAGAAATGGGAAGTGGTAACAATTGATTTTATCACCATGTTGTATTAAACAACAAGGAAACATGATTCAATAATGGTAGTGGAGGACAAATTATCTAAAGGTGCTTATTATATTCCAATTAAGTTGACTCATAAGGAAACTAATATAGCAAATATTTATTTGAAGGAGTTTGTTGAGTTGCATAAGATACCTAGGGAAATTTTAGAGAAGGATACAAAGTTTACCTTAGAATTTTGGAAATGGTTATACAATGGATTGGGTACAAATATGAACTTCAATACAACCTACTATCCACAAACCAATAAATAAATAAAAAGAGACAATCAAGTGATTGCAGACATGTTAAGAATGTATGTGATGAAAAAACCATCGAAGTGGAAGGATTAATTGCATTTAGTAGAATTTGCCTACAACAGTGGATATCAAGCCTCACTAAAAATGAGTCCACTTGAGGCATTTCATGGCAGAAAGTGTAATGCTTCAATTAGTTGGGACAATCTAGCAGACAAAGTAGTACTTGGGCCAAAATTACTTAGATAAATGGAAGATAAAACAATCAAGATCAAGTAGAACTTAAAGGAAACACAAGATGAGAAAAATAGTTATGCAAATAAATGTAAAATAACAAGAGAATTTAAATTTGGGGAGCATGTGTTTCTAAAAGTGAAACCAAAGAAAATTTCATTAAAGTTGGGGAGTAGCACTAAATTGGAAACAAGATATTGTGGTCCTTTCGAGATCCTGGATAAGATAGGACTTGTTGCATGCATGATCGCATTACATGTTGCCATAAAATAACATGAAGTGTTTCATGTGTCATTGTTGGATAATTATGTGTATGAACCTAACCATGTCATTGATTGGACTTTGATTTAGGTTGAACCAAAAGGAGACTTCCAGGTACAACCAGTATGCAAATTTGATAGGAAGATCATTGTGCAAGTAGGGAAAAAACCATAGGGTAGGTAAAGGTCCAATGGACCCACTACATCCCTGAAGAAGTAACATGGGAGTTGGAGGATGCAGTGTGGGAGGCATATCCACATTTGTTTTGACATTTTGATGTAAAAAATAATGTTGTAATTGTATATAATTATGATGTGCATCGAAGATGGTGCAAAATCTAAGGGATGTGAATGTAATACCCTAGTTTTGATTGTTGGTTCAGTATTGTGTATATACATGATGAATTCCTATAATCTGACAAATGTAATTTGTAACTAAACATTAAATGTTACTAAAATACATCATTGGTTGCATAAGAGAAGGACAAAAGAATGGGGTGATATGACTCCACGAGAGGTGAAATACAAGGGGGATTAAGTAGGATAAGGGAAGGACCTTGGTGATTGAATTAACCCAAAGTTCTTGCACCACCTTAATTGTGTCCCTTAATGATTAATTAATATTATTTAATTAAGACATGGGACATATAGGTTTAGTGCATTAAGGGGTACACAGGTCTTCTCAAGGTTGCAAGGCCCTTTCATGCTATGAAACTTAAGATTTACCCTTTTTTCCCATGAAAGGAAACTATCATTCAATTGAAGGTTTGAAGGGTGTTGAGGAAAAGATATGAATGATCTTACTCAAGCATTTTCAGACTTTACTTGGCTAAAGTAAAGTAGACAGGAATATCACCCTATGTTTATAGCCAACAAAATATATATCCTAACTCACAAGTATTAGTTACAAGTGCTTAGGCTAGTTTTTTTATCAATAAAAAGCTTGTTGGAAATTCACTTTTTATGTAATTTTCTAAAAATATCAGTTGTTGAAATGAATGTAAGAACAAGAGTAAAGACACCAAGATCATAATCGATATAGATGAGACATAAAGAAATCCTTTATTTCATTCCAATTCATCAAAGAGTCATTGTCTTTCCAAAACTTCACACATAAATCTTGGACCAAAGTCAAACTTAGAAATTCCCGATGGAACATACAAAAGGACCTATAACAGAAAACCAAAATTGAACTCTAAAAGTTGGATCAACTTTCCACAGATTGTTGCCCACTCGACTCTACACAATATCCTTTATCAGCCATGAAAGTTAATTCACAAACAGACAAGTCTACACAGACTATCAAAGATAGATCAACACCTTTGAAGAACAAGTGTCTGAATGATTTCATTCAGCCCTAAATATTGTTGTCTACAATAAAACCCTGCTATCAAAAAAGATAATTAGGCTATGAAGAATACATGAATGAATGAAAAATGAACTATCTCAACATAAACTCAAAGATAAAACCTTAGCATGCTTTGTGCTTCTATCCTCCTCTTGTTCCTCCCCTTAGTTCATCTTTTAACAATTTAGAATTGGTTAGAGTAGTTGAACTAACTTATTAGTTAAGCTAACATAAGACTTTTAACTAACTTTAGTTAAAAGT
>SNQJ01S0007870.1:5564-17723 GCA_010110895.2 Picea sitchensis | reverse complement strand
GGAGGGGGGAGTAATAATCATAATAGGGTCATAATTAAATAATAACTAATAGGTGGGACCCCCTTGTGACTCCTCTTGTGATAACAATCATCACATCATAACATAATCCATTTGTTAAGCAAACACACCCCTTGTGCCTCACTTCAAAACATATTTTCATTTGACAATTTTAGCTCATAAAACTTGAAAATATTTCAAATGAATACTCATGTATCCAAAATAAAACATGTCGTCGAAATTCCATGGAGGTAACTGTCATAAAAATATAAATAACATAAAAATTAAAAACCATATTTTCCAGTCTGTGAAGCAACCCTTCCTTGGTTGTTGTTGTCACCTCATGATTTCCCTGAAATTGCTATGAGCTAGGTAGAGACTTTAGGCTTTATCTCACTGATCACATGGGAACAATCATCCCTCAGATGCATATGTGAAGACACAGATTTGTCAGAGTCATCGGAGGGTGAGGAAGGGGAAGTGGTGGCTTTTCCTTTATCCAATGCATGATGGGCTTCAGTCTTCAATCTCTTGCTGGTGTGGGAATATTTCACTGGCGAGTGGTTAGGGGTAGATTGGACAATGGGGTTTAAAGGTGGAGGAGTAGGCAAAGTTAATTTTGGCCAGCCACGGTGTTGGGAGACTGTTGGGTGGACAATCTCCTGCCACCCATCGTTTTCTAGGAATTCAGGCTGTAAAGAGACATGGGGAGGCATAGGGATACCGGGGGCTTGAGGGGTTTGGAAGGGAGGCCTTTCAGGCCTCGGTTGGACTATTCCCTGTCCAATCCAATTAAAGAATCCAGCATGGAACAATTGGCCAAGTTCTTCTGAATCAACATCAAAATGTATAGAGAACCTATGCCTTATTGGGCCTTGGTTCCAGTTACCTCTATCTCTGTTTCCTCAGCCATGGCTTCCACGACTGAAAAAAATCATCCTGCATGTGTAATCAATTAGAAAATAGTCTTTTAAATATCCATGCATGACAACTCTTAAAAATACGAAATAGATTTGGCTCAGAATGTATCAGGCTCATGCAATCCAATCCATACAAATTGTTCTAATGTTAATCAATGAGCAGGGAGTGAAACAAATGTTCAGGGATACATGAGGGGTTTGTAATTAGAGAAAATATGATATAATGAAAGGGGAGAGATATGTTCATTGCTCAATGATAACAACAATCAATTGTAAGAAACCAATAAACTTCACTGCAATCCACACAGAATTCTGCCACTTTTATCCAATCTAACATAGGATTTTCCTTAGTTGTGATCAATATTAGAACAGGGGGTGAACAAAATGAGTATGGGATATGTGATGGGTTTATAATTAGTGGAAAATCAGATAACGAGGGGGAAAAAAAAACGTTTACTATTCATGAGATTATTCAAGCAATCCATAACATATTTTGCAGTAAGAAAAATATGCATCAACCAACAATCAGATGACTGAGTAATAATTCATGTGTATTTGTTTAATTTCACTGTCCATTAATATCCAACACAGTGTCACTACAAAACATAAGTATTTCACACAATTTTTAAGAGGTTATGTTCCTTTTATTCATACATTCTACAGGCTATAACAGTCAACAACAACACTCAATCTGTAACCATTTACATCCACCACTTCCATACATTTCCCCAATCCACATCTATATTTGAAAGTAGTGTTTCCCAAAAAATAATAATGAAGTCTCTACTTCTGTTAATAGATATAATCAAGATCTGTAATGATATTCATTCCCTTACATATATATGCAGTAGGAACATCAAAATAATCAAGACCTCACATGCCACGCCTGAAAAGGCAATTGACTATACAACCAACAGTCATCATTTAGACACAGGCTATGCAGAAGAAAATTTCTGAAACCATGTAACCATGCCACTGTAAAAACAATTATCTTAGTGCGAATTAAAACCAACCCAAACATCCCACGCAACTATTATCAACAATGATCAATTCACAAAAAGACAAATGCACTTAGAATTCAGGGGTTATCATTGGGCAAACAAAACAAGCCATCCATGTTATACGCGGTGCACAACTCAGAGAATTACACAGTGTAATAATTCCCATAACCACACATCAATATATAACCATGATATAACTAAAAAAAAAAACATTATGGGCCATTTGTTAAGTTGCCTGTGAGTGACCAGGCCGCGCACATTCAAGTGTATTCTACCAACGACAAAAGATGCAGTAGAAATATCCAATCCAATCTTCTAATTCTCAAAACATCACCTACAAGACGCGACAGTGTGAACAACACCAAACCCCTATGACCAATGCCAACCATTATCCAAACATCATAAGCACCACTCTAACAATCGACCAAACAAGCGTGATAACAGTGTATACCCATGAACCAAAACAAAAACGATAGAGGACCTTCCACAAAAAAAAAAAATGATTCTTTGACAACAGGCTGGCGACTGTGAACCTTTAGAAGTGCATTTGGAAATGAGAGGTTCATGCCATTATCACAGAGGAATTGGAAAAAATCCATACCAACACAACTGCTATATGAATAACGGGTGAGCCCATATTCGAAGTAATAGGCCACAATAATATTAACATGCTTGACATATTTCTTATGCAGCTCCAGTCTGGAGGGTTTAAGGGTTTGCACAGTATCCATTGCAGGAGGGAGGGGGGCATCAACTATATTGGAACTTCAGGCTAAAGGCATGTGCTCAAAGAGGACCACGGTGCTTGTGGACGGGAGGCATTTCCTTGACAGAGTTGGACAGGGTTCTAGTTAAACCCAGGAACCGCGAAGATAATCATCCAATCATCTTTTTTAAACAAAAATCTTTAACCAAACACAGTGGTAAAAAAATCTATCACCTAGGAAGACCACCAACTCTGATGAAATCACAAGAATTATATGCAGAACCATCGATTTTCCATTCAAAGCCGAAACCACACAATTGTGACACTTAGGACAACACAAACCCATACAACTGAGCCAAAAACATTTCATAACTAGAGTGAAGTCAAGAATGGATAAAAGAGACATACCTGTAAATCAAAACCTTAAGACGGGAAGCAGCTCATTGGTTTCACCCTGTTGAAAATCTGGAGCATGGACACAACATCTAGATAAAACAATGGTCCGATTAGGGTGGCGGCCAATGGGAAGGGTAAAGGTGACGTGCAGTAAATGCACGCCACCTCCATCCATATCACATTTACTCCATAGTACATTCCTATGAGCCCCCATTTACACCATTAATCAACCAATGCATCGAGAATATCAACTCATTAAATCATAGCATAATCCAAGTTCCACACTCAACCATTTGTGTTGTTACCTTGCCACATGCGCCACCCATTCTATAATTCAAATGAATCGCTTGACCACTATACAATAGAACCATCACCAATAGCACGAGCACCCATAAAAAATTTCAAATCCATTACTTCCATAAGCCACCAAGGTTTATAACATATGCATATCAGCTCTCAATTACATCTATCAACGCATAACCCATGTATTATCACTTGCCAAGAATGCTTCACCAAAAATTCCATGATATGTATATCAAATTTAACATTTTTAAAATGCCATTTTCTTGTTAGTTAGGATGTAACCACTATCAAAAAGTATTTCATTTATATAGTATCGAAGAGCTAGGATTTTCCCCTTTTTTTTTCTTTAGATACAGTTTTTACTTTTCCTCAAAATGACCTTCTGCAATTTTTAATAACATTTTTATTGTATAGGTGCGAGAAGAACAAATATCATAATTGAATAGCAGGTTGTAGTATCATGAAGGAACGACATCTCAAAGCTTAACTGATATCAATGACAACCATATTCTCATCAACCAAGTAAAACTTTGTAGCACATCATCATAATATTGTAAATGATCAGACTTGATATTCAAACGTTCAATGGGGTCCCACCTACTAGCATTATTTAGTCTTATATAATAATAGGCTTTAGCAACGCTTTGCGGGCGAAATTTACGTTGACGTTTTCAATCATCAACAAACTGGCGACTCCACAGGGAAATTTGTTTTTAACAAATTGGAACTCAAAACGCATGGTTTCATAGACCAAGGATAGTAATCTCAAGAATACGTAATCGAATAATTATCCAGCAGGGAGGAAAGTGAGTGGATTTAATGGGAAGGTGACCAGGAATTTAGGAATAACTCATGAAAAATGTTAAGTATGAGGGGTTTTACCACTGCATGCATAATCATTTTCCTGCAATGTTCTCTTAAATTCAAATGGGGGACTTAGAGATTTTCTCTTAATCTCTCGATGGATGAAGAAATGGAAAGAAGAAGAGGGAAACAACCAACTCTTTATAAGACAGCAGTGAAAAAAAAATATAGCAATTTTCAAGGGTTCTTTAGAGACGATATCGTAACAGTTGTGTAAGCTTGATTGTTATTGACTAACAATGCTTGCAGGAGTGTCACTATGGAAAACATGATCCAACATCCTAACAATCACTCTAAAAGATGATAAAGACCAAAAATCCAACAGAAATAATAATGCAGAAATCAAAACAACAACAGTAAAGATAGAACCATCCAGAAAGAAGAAAATAAAATTCAACTCAGAAAGTAGAAATCAAAGTGTTGTAAAGCAGAAAAGGAGCACAAAATTGGGAAGAATAGCTAAACTACTAGTATACAGAAGAATATTGTTAGAAAAATATCTTCACGTTGGCCCCTCGCAATATTTCAAATGATGACTACTATTGGTGTGGGAAAACCATTGTCTCTGTAATTCCTTTAAAATTTCTGAGTTAGTGTCCAAGACAAAAGTAATCTGGAAATGGCCTAACACTTGAAATTCTGCTGTAGCTATCATCCCTTTGACAGATATGATTAAATCATCAAGATAAGCATGGAGACTAACCATTTCATCAAAATTTGTGTGTATAGGCCTTCTCAAGGCGATACTTGTATCAAATAATCAAGAGGGTAGGAAATTGTAAGACATAGTATCGCGATTAGTAATGAAATTGGTTTTGTGATAATTTTCCCCTTCCACCTTGATTTTATTGAAACCAAATAAACTGTCAACTAAGGGCTCCAAGCATAACTCTACGATCTATTGCTGAAACATTTCCATATTGAGAGGAGGGAAAGGATTTCTTATAATTGCTTGCCTAAAAGTTCAAATACTAGTGTAGGTACTAAAATCATCAAGGGTCTTCAAAGCAGGTTCCCACTTGGAAACCCCTTCATGGTGGATGGAAAAAAACATTTCAGTTCTTAAGAAATCTCCTAACTCCCTTCGAAAAGTTGCTTTCAGTGCAGAGTTAACAAGTCTCTATTTTTGCCTAGTTGTTTTCATAGTACGCTGAACAAGACCTAAATCAAAACCATGAAGATCTACATTAAACCAAGAAAAAACCTTTTGAAGTCCACCAAGTAACCCAACAGACCTCATCTCTTCTTTATCAGGACCCTGGACATTTATTTTAACATTTGTTGAAGATCTAGGTGTCCTATTTTTCATGGAGAGGGCTTCAACCACCTTCAGTTGTAACTCCTCTTCTTCTTTTTTTTCTTTGTTTCCTCCAACACTCAAGGAAAACAAACTCTCGAGAGGAGTCAAGCCTTTAGTAATTTTATTATTTTCTACATATATAATCTCCTCAGGCTTGAGAGGTTCATTTTGAATGAAAACACAATTGATTTCATTGTTAGGGATGGCCTTCCAGGATTCTTCGTTTCCAGAAATGTATGAATGATGCAAAGATTGGAAAGCACAATCAGGTCAGTGAGGCAAGAGTTGTTGAGTAGGAGAGGCTGCGAAGACAACTAATCGATCAACTATAGAATTCAACTCCTTCCTAACATGAGTGATGTTAAAGGACAGGATATTTGAGACAAGTGCCCAAACAGTTTGGGAATATTGTTCCATCAGCTTGTTGCTAGGAGATCATGTCTTACGTATCAGGTTCAAAACAAGCTCAAAATTCCCGAAAACTGAAAGGTGACCACAACCAAGTTTAAGGGCATTCTCAATGCCTAACAACAAAGCTTCGAATTCAACGACATTGTTTGAGCAAGAAAACTACAACATGTATTACACATTATGAATCTTTCCTACAGGGGAAACCAAGATAATACCAGCCCCATTACCCTCATTTGAATGTGAACCATTGAAGTGCATATGCCACAATTCATCCGCTAAATCAATTATTTCCAGAGGAATATTATCCTCTTCAGCGAATATGGAATACACTCCTAGGTATTCTTCGATATAGTTTACACTAGATTGCGGAATGCTCTCTATATAGGGTGAAATTATTCCTTCTCTAAGGAGTATGATATTATTTCCATTCCAAGGAACGGATAAATGTGTCCCTTCGAGCAAGAGTTATCCACCTGTTAGGGCTTTCCAATATCTCCCCAAGATAATTGAATAATTGCTTATAGGAATATCAATCACCTGAATGTTGAGGGTTGTCCTTATCTCAGGATGAGTGCATAAAACCAAGGTTACATCCTTAATCTTGCCTATGGTTGTTTGTTGTAGACTATTGTAGGAGAGCATGCTTCTGGCATTTTCGTTCGTACAAGACAAGCCTAGTTATTCCATAATAATCTTTGACATCACACTTGGGCCCGAAATGCCATCAATGGGGCAACAATGGGCAATTTTATCCATGATCTTTACAGAAATATAAAAAGGGGGGGGGGGGGGGGGNCAGGGTATCTAAAATTATGTACACTTAATTTATTTATAGAAGAATCCTCTTTTTCCACCTCTTCGGAAAGATTGGCTACAACGGAAGCTTTTCTTTCCATGAATTGTTTTAGATGCATCTATTGTTGAGGGATGGCAACCATGTCTAAGAGGTTTTCATCTGCCTTAATGGTGGCCAATTGATTTTGGATATTGTATTTGGAAGAGGGGGGAGAGGGGGTGATTCCTTGATTCTTGATAATTTTAGGAACCTGGGGTACACCAGCGGTTGAGGATAGACTCGAGATAGAAGAACTACAAGGAGGATCAAATTTGAATTTTGGGGCATATGCTTTGTTTATAGTGTTGATGACCATGACATCTTCTAGCTCGGAAAAATCTAGGACAACGATAGTGGCTTCTGGTCTTTTACCAAATATATTATCTCTGGCACTCTTCCTTACCTCACATGTGGTTTCTTCATGGTGTTCCTCGCAAATGTTACACCAACTCCGAGACAGGATAGATCTGGGCTGAAAATTATTTTCAACCGGACTTCTAAAAGGAGGGGCAAAAGAGGATGAAGCTCTAGGGGTGAGAGGGTTGACAGTACCTTTCCGCTCAAAAGCTATCATATGATTGTTCATATCTTGTACCAGCTGTAAGAGAGAGGACATATTCATTTGTCTAATTGATTCTCCTTGGGGTAGACCAGTTCGTTCAAGTTGTTCTTCATACTCCGAGCACATGTGCAAAGTGGAACCGAGATTATCAATGGTCGTTTCTTCAAGCCTGTCACGGTAAGGAGAAGGAAATGATTTGTAGTAATGAATGAAGGAGGCTTGGTTCTGAGGGCGGATAAGTTCAGGGATTTGATTATACAACTTGGTAAAACACAAGTTGAAAGACTTGATGATCTAGTGACATTATTATACTCCCTTAACTTCTCAGCAAGGCTTTAGGATTGTTTGTAAGTGGATCGAAACCAATAAATCAACTCCTCCCAAGTAGACAGGATCTTAGGAGGGAGGTCAAAAAATTTAGTTGCGACCTTTCCTTCCAAGGAGTTGACAAACAAGTGCATGCAAATGTCATTGTCGTTAGCCCCTATGTTAGTAAAAGCATTATAAAATGCCACTAGGTGTCCATTGGTACTAACAGTGTTATTTCCTGAAAACTTAGGCAAATGCTCTTTAAACTTTGGAAGTGGGTGAGTAGCAGGAGCTAGGTTAAGAGGAGATTACACATGCCATGGTGTAGTTGTGGCGTCTTCTTCAAACTAAAAAAGTCTGTACTTCTTGATGACTTTGGTGGGGTTTGTAGTATATTGGATGGGGATATGGTGGCCTACCAATCACTGATGACGATGAAGACTGGGAAGATGGAGCACTTCATGTGTCACCAAAGACACTACTAGATGCCATATTTTGGATGATAGACAAGGGAAAGAAAGGTGAGTTAGATGAATTGGATAAATTTCTCCTTAGATCACTTTGTTGGGAAAATAGCACAACATTTCTCCTTCCTATCTCAGTGATAGGACTAATTTTGGGTGACAAGCCTCTTCTTCTTCTAGAAACATGAGAGTCAAAGAACATGAAAGAAAGGCCAAAACTGAAGAAACAAAAGGTTACTGCAGATTTCTAGAGTGTCTACATCTAGCTTCTAGTTGTTCTTGAGAACTAATACCTTGTTCAATTGCTGCCCAAGAATGGTTAAGTTCGACACGGGTTCTAGCAGTGTCTAAAATAGAATGAAACAGGTTCAAGGAAGTGTTGATCTGGTCTTGGAGACTTGGCTCGAGATTGAATTGTCTTGCAATAGGAACAATCATCAATAGAAAAATAGTCAAAGAATCAAAAACAAAAAAAGAAAGATGTATCAATGAAAATCGAGTATACAATTTAACCAGAGAGATATCGAATATCTCCCCAGTACGATCGCCAAATAAATGTTGAGGAAAAGATATGAATGATTTTACTCAAGAATTTTCAGACTTTACTTGGCTAAAGTAAAGTAGAAGGGAATATCACCCTATGTTTATAGCCAACAAAATATATATCCTAACTCACAAGTATTAGTTACAAGTGCTTAGGCTACTTTTTTTATTAACAAAAAGCTTGCTGGAAATTCACTTTTTATCTAATTTTCTAAAAATATCAGTTGTTCAAATGAATGTAAGAACAGAAGTAAAGACACCAAGATCATAATCGAGATAGATGAGACATAAAGAAATCCTTTATTTCATTCTAATTCATCAAAGAGTCATTGTCTTTACAAAACTTCACACAAAAATCTTGGACCAAAGTCAAACTTAGAAATCCCTGATGGAACATACAAAAGGACCT
Source organism: Picea sitchensis (assembly GCA_010110895.2). Lineage (NCBI taxonomy): Eukaryota > Viridiplantae > Streptophyta > Pinopsida > Pinales > Pinaceae > Picea > Picea sitchensis. Next base: position 8,703 of record SNQJ01S0007870.1, on the reverse strand, counting down.
CTGACAGAAAACCAAAAATGAACTCTAAAAGCTGGATCAACTTTCCATAGATTGCTGCCCACTCGACTCTACACAATATCATTTATTAGTCATGAAAGTTAATTCATGAATAGACAAGTCTACACAGACTATCAAAGACAGATCAACACCTTTGAAGAACAAGTGTCTGAATGATTTGATTCAGCCCTGAATATTGTTGTCTACAATAAGACCCTCCTATCACAAAAGAGAATTAGGCTATGATGAATACATGAATGAATGAAAACTGAACTATCTCAACATAAAATCAAAGAGCAAACCTTAGCATGCTTTGTGCTTCTATCCTCCTCTTGTTCCTCCCCTTAGTTCATCTTTTATCAATTTAGAATTGGTTAGAGTAGTTGAAATAACTTATTAGTTAAGCTAACATAAGACTTTTAACTAACTTTAATTAAAGAGGTGGGAGGGTAAGTAATAATCATAAGAGGGTCATAATTAAATAATAATTAATAGGTAGGACCCCCTTGTGACTCATCTAGTGATAACAATCATCACATCATAACATAATCCATTTGTTAAGAAAACACACCCCTTGTGCCTCCCTTCAAAACATATTTTCCTTTGACAATTTTAGCTCATAAAACTTGAAAATATTTCAAATGAATACTCATGTATCCAAAATAAAACATGTTGTCCAAAATCCATGTAGTTCATTGTCATAAAACAATAAATAACATAAAAATTAAAAACCATATTTTCCAGTCTTTGAAGCAACCCTTCCTTGGTTGTTGTTGTCACCTCCTGATTTCCCTGAAATTGCCTTGAGTTGGGAAGAGCCTTTAGGCTTTATCTCACTGATCACATGGGAAAAATCATCCCTTAGATGCATCCGTGAAGACAAGGATTTGTCAGAGTCATCGGAGGGCGAGGAAGGGTCAACGGTGGCTTTTCCTTTATCTAATGCATGATGGGCTTCAATCTTCAATCTCTTGTTGGCATGGGAAGATTTCACTAGCGAGTGGTTAGGGGAAACTTGGAAAATGGGTTTTAAAGGTGGAGGAGTAGGAAAAGTTAAGTTTTTCCAGCCACGGTGTTGAGAGACTGCTGGGTGGATAATCTCCTGCCACCCATCATTTTCCGGGACTTCAGGTTGTAAAGAGACATGAGGAGGCACAGGGATACCGGAGGCTTGATGGGCTTGGAAGGGAGGCCTTTCAGGCCTCAGTTGGACTATTCCCTGTCCAATCCAATTAAAGAATCCAGCATGGAACAATTGGCCAAGCTCTTCTGAATCAACATCAAAATGTATAGAGAACCTAGGCCTTCTTGGGCCTCAGTTCCAGTTACCTCTACCTTTGTTTCCTTGACCATGGCTTCCACGACCTGAAAAAATCATCCTGCATGTGTAATCGATTAGAAAATAGTATTTTAAATAGCCATGCATGACAAGTCTTAAAAATACGAAATAGATTTGGCTCAAAATGTATCAGGATCATGCAATCCGATCCATACAGATTGTTCTAATGTTAATCAATGAGTAGAGGGGTGAAAAAAATGTTCAGGGATACATGAGGGGTTTGTGATTAGCGAAAATATGATATAATGAAAGGGGAGAGATATGGTCACTGATCAATGATAACAACAATCAACTGTAAGCAACCAATGAACTTCATTGCAATCCACACAGAATTCTGCCACTTTTATCCAATCTAACACAGGATTTTCCTTAGCTGTGATCAATATCAGAACAAGGGGTGAACAAAATGAATATGGGATATGTGAGAGGTTTATAATTAGCGGAAAATGAGATAATGAGGGGGGGGAATTTAGTGTTCATGAGATTAATCAAGCAATCCATAACATATTTTGCAGTAAGAAAAATATGCATCAACCAACAATCAGATGACTGAGTAATAATTCCCGTATATTTGTTTAATTTCACTATCCATTAATATCCAACACGGTGTCACTACAAAACATAAGTATTTCACATAGTTTGTAAGAGTTTTTGTTCCTTTTATTCGTACATTATGTAGGTTATAATAGTGAACAACAACACTCAATCTGTAACCATTTACATCCACCACTTCCATACATTTCCCCAATCCACGTATATATTTGAAAGTAGTGTTTTCCAAAAAATAATAATGAAGTCTCTACTTCTGTTAATAGAGCCAATCAAGATCTGTAATGATATTTGTTCCCATACATATATATGCAGTAGGAAGATCAAAATAATCAAGACCTCACATGCCATGCCTAAAAAGGCAATTGACTATACAACCAACAATCATCATTTAGACACAGGCTATGAAAAAGAAAATTTCCAAAACCATGTAACCATGCCACTGTAAAAACAAGTATCTCAGTGTGACTTAAAACCAAGCCAAACATCCCACGCAACTGTCGTCAACAATGATCAATTCACAAAAAGACAAACGCACTTAGAATTCAAGGGTTATCACTGGGCATACAAAACAAGCCATCCATGTTATACGCGGTGCACAACAGAGAAAATTCCACAGTGTAATAATTCCCATAACCATGCAACAATATATAACAACAATATAACTCAAAAAAAAAAAAACTCATTCTGGGTCGTTTATGAAGTCACCTATGAGTGACCAGGCTACACACATTCAAGTGTATTCTACCAATGAAAAAAGATGTAGTAGAAATATCCAATCCAATCTTCTAATTATCAAAACATCACCTACAGGACGTGACAGTGTGAACAAGACCAAACCCCTGTGACCAATGCCAACCATTATCCGAACATCATAAGCACCACTCTAATGGTTGTATAATAACCAACAATACGACACCGTGGTAAGGGAAAACAATTGACCAAACAAGCTTGATAACGGTGTATACCCACGAACCAAAACGAAAACGACAGAGGCCCTTCCACAACAAAATAAATTGATTCTTTGACAACAAACTGGCAACTGTGAACCTTTAGAAGTGAAATTGGCAATGGGGGGTTCACGCCATTATCACAGAGGAATTGGCCAAAAGCCATACCAACACGATTGCTATATGAATAACAGGTGAGCACGTATTCAAAGTAATAGGCCACAATAATCTTAACATGCTTGACAGACTTCTTATGCAGCTCCAGTCTGGAGGGTTTAAGGGTTTTCACAATAGCCATCGCAGG
>SNQJ01S0007869.1:200084-215060 GCA_010110895.2 Picea sitchensis | reverse complement strand
TATATATAAATGCCTGAGCTTCCCAGCTGATCACAGCAATCTCAGTTATATTCAAGCTAAGGTTTCATAGTTTATAAGTTCAGTAGAAGGACGAAAATGTTGAAATCAAAGACGTTTCTCTGCCCTTACCCTTCCCGGCCAGCTGTGAAGTACTTGTTAATTGTCATCCTGCTGATCATCATTCAGTACCTGGATATAGCAGCAGGAAAGCATTGGCAGACAACCAGGAATTACAAGGTCCAACGTAACTATATATAATGCAAATTATTTTTATACTGTGTTGGCTTTCATTGGGGGTGTTTGATTATATTAACCTAGTTATAAATGCATTGCGTTGCAGGTGAGGCTAAAGAACGTGACACGTCTTTGCCACACAAAATCTTTGATTACAGTGAATGGAAAGTATCCAGGACCTACAATTATTGCTCGCGAGGGAGATCGGGTTATTATAAAACTTGTAAACTACGTCAAGGACAATGTCACTATTCACTGGTAATTATATKAATTCTCSKAGCACTCATAATACTTGAACAGGCTGCATGCAGCAGYKCGATCTACTGAATAGTAGTATTGATTTTAGAGATCATGTATGCAGGCATGGGATTCGACAGCTGAGATCTGGATGGGCGGATGGTCCTGGTTATGTCACCCAATGTCCAGTTCAAACTGGAATGAGTTACGTTTATAACTTCACCATTGTAGGACAGAGAGGAACTCTGTGGTGGCACGCACACATTTCTTGGTTAAGAGCTAGTGTACACGGTGCCATCATTATATATCCTAAGCCACACGTTCCCTACCCATTTCCCAAACCATACAAAGAAGTTCCCATTATTCTGGGTAAGTTTATATATCCTAATTCCTTATGGACCTTGTAACTGTGGCAATGGCCAATGGTAAGAGCTCATCTCAGATGGAATTTAATATTCTTAAGTGCTCCCCTTCACTTTCCAAGAGAATGGTGGAATGCAGATACGGAGAAGATTATTCAGCAAGCTCTCCAAACAGGAGGCGGTCCAAATGTCTCTGATGCCTACACTATAAATGGATTTCCTGGACCACTTTACAACTGCTCCTCTACTGATGGTAATTTTATTTAAATCTATTTCAAGCAACTTATTTATTTTATTTATTGGGTAGAAATGAGGATGGCACTCATTGATTGACCATGCTATATAGATACATTTGCTCTGAGTGTAGTTCCTGGGAAGACATATCTTCTTCGAGTCATCAATGCTGCACTCAACGATGAGCTTTTTCTTGCCATTGCAAATCACAGTTTGACTGTGGTGGAGGTAGATGCAGTTTATGTCAAGCCTTTCCAAACAGACACTCTTGTTATAACCCCAGGCCAGACCACCAATGTGTTATTCGCTGCTAATGCAACTGTTAATGTTGGCAGAGTTAAACAGTTTTTCATAGCAGCTCGCCCATTTGCTACAGGTGGTGGAACATTTGATAACTCCACTGTTGCAGGAATCGTAAGCTATAATGTTCTCAACTCTACTAACTCCTCCACCATTATGATTCCAAAACTCCCAGCCCTCAATGACACAGCCTTTGCAGCCAACTTTAGTGGAAAACTTAAAAGCTTGGCTAATTCACAATTCCCTGCACTGGTTCCTCAGACAGTGGACAAGAAGCTTCTTTTTTACGATCGGTCTGGGACTGAATCCTTGTCCAAAGGGGATGGGAAATGCCACATGCCAGGCACCCAACATGACCAGATTCATTGCATCTATCAACAACATTTTTTTTGTTCTTCCAAACACTGCTCTTCTTCAATCCCACTATTTCAAACAAATGAAAGGAATCTATAAGACGAATTTTCCAGACAATCCTCCATTCCCATTCAATTACACGGGCACTCCACCCAATAATACACAGGCTATGAATGGGACCAGAGTGAAAGTCCTTCCCTTCAATGCAACCGTTCAATTGATTCTTCAAGACACCAGCATTTTCAGCATAGACAACCATCTTGTCCATCTCCATAGTTTCAATTTCTTCATGGTAGGCGAAGGTGTTGGAAACTACAACGAATCAACGGATGCACCAAACTTTAACCTTATTGACCCTGTCGAGAGAAACACTATGGGAGTCCCCAAAGGAGGTTGGGCAGCTATCAGGTTCCGTGCGGACAATCCAGGTAATATGATATATAGACACAAAATCTCATCTCATTTACCATTCAACATTACATTAAATCATATCGTATCATTGCATTGTTCTCTTCTTCATGTGGGTAAATACTAATTATATTAATATTTGATTATGTGATATCCATGGAGTGAATGCAGGCATGTGGTTCATGCATTGTCATTTGGAAGTTCATACATCATGGGGACTGAAAATGGCGTGGGTTGTAAAGAACGGAAAAGGGCCCCTTCAGTCTCTCCTGCCTCCCCCCGTCGACCTGCCCCCTTTGCTGATCTCCTTCCTAGTGCACACCATACATTCATTTTATTCGTTTGGTTTTTTCTTATGAAGATTTCACAATAAACACATTGCCATCTTTTGGTCTCCTCATTACGAAGATGTAGCATTGAATAGCCTTTTCATCCAATCAAGGAAGATGGCTATTTATTCAGTTTTGAAGGAATGCTTCACGCTGGGAATTCAACAAGGGGCAACCAAACAAAACGAAGTGAAACTGTATTAAATTATAATACAGGCATGTATTAAATTAGAGTAGAGACAAGTACATGCATGTATTAAATTAGAGTAGAGACAAGTACTTTGTACACAATCTAATACCAATACTACAGGCAGTAGTCTAAACATTCTATTTTTGTGGGTTTTTTAATCATTTTTTCCATTTGATTTTGCCCGAAATTTGGTGATGAATGGTTGGATCTGCAGATTTGAGTGGCTAAGTTTGTATAATCCTAGTGTTCCAGGCGTTTTTCAACATGTTGAATCCATTTATGCATTCAGAAAAGGAATTTAAACAACATAAAATAGAGATTTTGTCCAAATTTACATTGCCTGATTCCAACCAATTCCTACCAAAAAACCCAAAAGGTAGAATGTGTAGCCAATGCCATAAAATAGTTTTGGATTATTCTGTGTGTGATCTATGACTTACATCTTTCACTTACCGTTAGAATGATCAACTTTTAAGAGTGTTACTTAAGACGAAGGTAATGTAAGACTGTTGTAATACTTCAATTAAATGGTGAAGTTCATGGATTCACTCTTTGAACAGTTAAGATTATGAGATATAAAAACCTACATTATATTTTAACAATAGTATACAGTGGCAGTGTTGAGTTTTTTTTAAATGTATAAAAGAAAGGAAAAAATTCAGTATAGAAAAAAAAAATAAAAATTATTTTAAAAATCTAAATATCAAAATCTTATTATAAAGCAAAGAATGGTAAGTATAGAAATCATTGAAGATGGCATAAGTTATTATGTAAGTAGAGAAATCATTGAAGATGAAATAAGTTATTATAAAACAAAGAATGGTAAGTAGAGAAATCATTGAAGATGGCATAGGAATGAAAAACAAAATCATCTATTTATCATTTGGCAATATGCATATATTTTATGATATCATATCATCATACAATACACTAGAGTTCCAAGTATGGGTAAATTTTTAAATAAAAAAAAGACATTGAATTGCATTAAGAAAGTAGAACATTGGAAATGTGTTACGTACACTTGGGTAACAAAGTATTAACTTTCATTTATCCACTACATTGCAATATGTTGGTATTAACAAAGTTGCAATGTTATTAACATAAGGTTAACCAAATAGGTACTTTGAATTAACAAATCAGCACATGCATCGTACCCTACATAAGTCCATTGTGAATAGTCATTTTAAATAGATGTAGTATTTGTTAACATCATCCAACAAAATGTATATAACATAATAAAATAACTCATTTCAAGGAGTAAGCCATGGAAGACAACCATGTTTTAACTAGTAGAGAACATGAAACCAACATAGTCTCATCCAAAGTAGTATCATGGATAACTTAAGAAGCATTGACATTCATAAAAATAATATGTCTACCATCTTCACTAACCAAAAGGCAAGAAATAAGATTTATATTATTTTTCATTCTAACTTATAAGCTTACATGGTCTTCATAACTTGGTTTCATACCTCTTTCACTCAAAAACCATTCACATTTTGATTTCACTTGCAAATTAAGTATATTATCAACATGTTACAACTGAGATGCTAATTTAAAAATCTATAAAAAAAGGTAAATTATCAACATTGGCGTGCTAATTAAAAAATCTATATATAAAAAAGTATACTATCAACAACTTGACATGCTAATTAAAAAATTTATAAAAAAAAAAACTAAACTATTTGTTCCTCCAAACAATTGAATTCTCCTTTAATAGAATAAGTGACTTCTTCCCTAATGAACTTAACCAATTGAGCTTAACATGTAGGAATGACATGGCCTCAATCTATATTGAGTAAAAAAAAGATTAAACAATTTTTGAGACAACTTTAAAGGATATGCAAGGTCATTTCAATTTTCATTTCAGGTGCAAGTGGGCTACACCATTCAAACTAAAGTATAGAGGTGTTTAAGTTGCACCATACCTATAGTGGAATTTAAATAGACCCTTTAAACACTCAAAATTTAAAAGAGTGAGATCCAAATGAAGAACCCAAGGCACAACTTCTATTATCAATAAATACATTTTAACATATGCAAAGGTTAAGGATGACCCCCTCCTTTCAGTTAACACAATGATATAAGATGAACAAAACCATTAAGAATTCATGAGGGATTTCACATCAAATTCTTGTTAGCATAGATAAGAAGAAGAAAAACAAATGTAGAGACAAATTTCAACTTTAATAATGGTTATACATAACTATATATTTACATTATATATAAATAAAAATAGATATACTCATAGAACAAGAATGCATGATGTTTGAGCCAATTTCGAGGAGGAGCCATTTGTGTAGGAATACTAACCATATATAAGTTTGAGAAATTTTTGTGCATTAGAATTTAATTTCCTCCCACTTGGGACTGACTTATTGTTGAATTTACAAGGTCATGATTGAAAATGGGTCTGTGAAATCTGTCATGGGAAAATTTCCTACTGTCAAGTATGTCTAACTGGATACATCAATAGTCACTAGAGAAAAATATGTCTGACTACTCGCATCCTCGGTCATTGAAGCAAATCTTATTGTCTATGCTTCCTCATTGGATACTCCCTCTATGACTAAATCAATTCCTATCGCATGACTTCCTACCTCTTCTATCACTGTAAAAAGACCTAGTGAATCATTTGGATCCTCCATGGAAGGTACATGACTCTAAGAAGACTATTTCTTCTACATCTCCTTTCTGACCTCCTCAACCCATGAAACATGTATTCCAGTCCTGGGGGATGTTTCTCTCCCATGTTAACATGAGGGGGAAATCCCTCTGGATGACCATCTCTCCCTGTAAGCCAATTGACTCTCCCTATGATAGGGCTCACTTTGAGACCACATGCTTTATCTAAAACCTGACTCCCTCTAAGTTTGCACAACTTATGGCGTCGTCTACTTCTTATCCACTTTCCTCTGCACAATCCTGAGAGTTTTCTCCTCCCTCTTAGATTCCGAGGGACAACTCCCTCTTAACTCTGGTTCCCTCTGAGCTAGTTTTGTTTGTGAGGTCACATGCCTCACTCTTCATGGAGCCACCTAATCCCTTTGGACCTATGATATTGGTGGGGTCATATGCCTCACCATTGGTGGAGCTACCTGCTCCTCCTCCTCTATTTCTCTGCACCCACTAGCAATAGAACCCATAGGTTGGCCCCTCATCCTATATAGTTTTCCCTCCAGAAATCCAAGAACCATTGCTAATCTGAAGCTAGGCCATCTAGGCACAAACAATAAATGTCCATATCGAAGCAATAAATGATAGCTCTTCCTCTTAATCTCTGAGATTGAGAGGACACTCCTCTTGATTTATGGTTTGACACCCTCAACACCTCTCTTGACTCCAATCGGAATGACACTATACCGGATCCTCGTACTGCATGCCTGGCTCTTGTGTCAAGCTCCACACACAAGTCTAGGCCAGTCTCAATGAAGGTATCAAACAACTCTCTAGCACTTGTCATATGGAAATATGCTCCGCTATCCACCAACCATATCTCCCTGCTGGAGATAGTACCTGAAAGTGAAGAGACCAACAAGATATCCCTCTGGAACATGTTTGCAACCTCATCAACATCTGTTGTTGATGTTTGCTACCGTCTTCCCCTTCCCCTCCAGTGTGGACACTGTGAATCATAGTGACCATAATCATGACACTCAAATCATTTTATCTTACTAACATCCTTATTTTGTATCAACTCTGGAAAAGCTTCTCTCTCAGGAGAATCTCTTCTTCCTAGCATGCCTCTTCTATCTGGAGAACCTCTTCTACCCCTCCTAGTGTAGGCTGCAAGGGTCTATTTATCATTACATTCATTCTTAATTGGACCATCCAAATCATCCCTAGACACCAACCGAGTCTCCTCCTAGATAAAATAGGTCCATAGTCTATACAAATCTGGTAACTTCTCTCATGCATAGATCCCCTCCACGAATGGTTCCCAAGACCTAGGAAGACCTCTCAAATCGACATTCACTAACTCAACATATTTCACTTTCTCACCAATAGATGTGATTTGATCTCGAATCTAGTTAATCTTCATGAGATAACTAATAATTGTATTCTGATAGGTCATCCTAACAATATGAAGCTGGTGCTTGAACTATAACATCCTGTTAGCATTCTTGTTTTGGTAAGGACCAACCAAAGAATCATACATCTCCTTGGTAGTTACTTTCTCAACACTGTGAGGAATCAAGTGGTCCTTCACAGACTCTAGCAATACCTTCTTGGCCTTCATTTCCTTCTTCTTGTGAGTTTTCAACTCATGTGGATCAGTAGGGGATGTAACCACACTCTCAACATAATTCTTGAGGTCATTCTCCTCCAACAGAAGAAGAACCCTTTTCTTCGAAGCCCAGAAGTTGGTTTCCCTTTCCAACATGTCCTCAAGATTCAATGTGTTCACCATGGTTACCTTCCCAAAAAAAGAACAAGACCAAGAACATGAACAACACTCTTCCAGTGTTGTGGCCAATAACTTATCTTCTTCAAACCTCAAGCTCTGGTACCATGTTAGTTTTTACTACAACTCAAATCTTCTAATTCTTCTACAGTTATGCACAATTTACTAATTTAAACTCAAAATATATACACTGAGATTCCTAACTTTAACACAACACAACATAAAATTGCACAGTTATTTAAACCAAAATTCAATGTTCTTAAGCCAAGAATCAATGGGATCTCATACCAGGGATAATGGACCAATATTTTACAAGGAATTTTCTAAAACACGTACAAATAATTTGTCGTCCAAGGTCAGCTCATTGGAGGAACCTTTTAGTGTAATAGCTCATTGGAATCAGGAGAAGCAACACTACAGGATGGGATGCTGAGAAGTGACTTTCAGTGGCCAGGGAATCCATAAGGAGAGATAAGGTGATTTTTAGAGGTAAAAAGGTTAATTAATTGATTAAAGTGATTTAATTAATTAATTAAATATTAATAAAATGAAAGTCACTTTGGAGGGACAAGGAGCAAAAAGTATAAAGGAAAGGTAAGGGACTCTGCTCATTCATTCATGTATGATCACATTTTGATATCTGGATTTTAGCTAGTGAGCCCAATATTGGGGGTTTTGAGGGTTTTGACTTAACAAACCCTAGAGGATGATTCTGTGGTGAAATATTCCACCTAGCTTGTCCCAAGCTTGGTCTCGGAGATGCAATACACTCCCACACCATTCTAGTTCCAGATCTACTCAGCTGCAGAAGGATTCTACATCAGTTACATGTGCATATAGAGAGAGGGCGCACCAGTTGACGGTTGCCAGCAAGAGGGGCGCACCATCCATTGAGGGAGGATTCATTCTAGCCGAGGAGAAGAGATTTCAGTAATTCTAGGTATTGGGTTTTCTTTGCAGGTACCATAGCACCATTATTGGATGTTTTCAGAGGTATTCTTATGGAGGATTGATTGGCATTGCGAGAGGGACGATTTCCCTAAGAGGAGGTGACACCATTATTTGGAGGGTAGCTAGATCTAAGGATCTAGCAGGTATTTTGCCCAGTTGAGCACTTGGGTTTTCATTGTCGTGCCCCGATCTATCATTCTAGCGATTTTGTGGAGCATTTGGACGCATCTAGGAGTGAGGCTGATTTATCTAGGGTTTCAGGCATCCAGGGAGGTGCACCATATCTTAGAGGAGGTTCAGGTCCATAGGGTTTAAGGGAGATCTTGGAGAGTCAGACACCTGGGTTGTTCTTGCCATCACCCGATCTATTGTTTGGCATGTTTCTTGAGGTGATTGGACACATTTGGCAGCATGGCCGAATTGTTGGGGAGCTTCAACATTTCAGCAGGACGTGGCATCTTCCAATGGGGATTTGGCACTTCATATGGCCCAGATCTACCTTGGCATTGGTCTTCATCTCTTATCCAATATTTGGAGGCTTATAGTATCTTCTTGGAGCATTTTGTAGCAGCTCTATTGTCTATCTTCTTAGCCATCTATTGAGCATTCCAGATCAACATCTTCATTGTAGTAGGTTCCTCTATTTTATGAATAAAAGAAGATTTGAGATGTTTTGGCTTGTCTATCATATTGCATATGGTTGAGGTATGTCCATGATTGTATCTTCTTGTTTATTGTTTCAAACACCCATATAAACACATCAGTAAACCCTAAGGCCGAAATCAATAGGCCATTCTACAAGTAATACATGTAAACAAGTAGCTTTGTAAAGTGTTTGACAAAATACCTCACTCAGAAAAATATTTAAAGACACCCAAAACCGTGATGATCCTAGCATAATGTTTTTGGATCATTACATGAGTTGCCATTGGGTGGGTTTATGAATGGTCATCGTCCATTCCTACCATACTTATCACTTTTCATCATATTCCCTCTCATCTTTTCTCTACATTGGTTCGAGGATTAGGTTTTCCAAGCTAGTAAAGGGTTGTATCTTTCCTCGTGGGAAGAAGGGGCTAAAGGACCAGAGGGTAAAAGTAGCTGGCAAAAGCTAAAAAATAAAACCTTTAGATGCTTCACCCAGGGATCCCAGAGAAATCAATAAAAGGCTTCTCAATAAGAAAAAGGAGGGACCCATAAAAAAAATAAACTCAAGGCCTAGTTGGAGGATAGGGGGTCTCATCATGAGCCAACCTATTAGGTCCATGAGCATGTAGAGGTATGACAATACTATTCAGTTGGTCACTATGCCAGGGTAGTGGCTCTTGGTAGCATAGCTAAGATAAACGGGGTCTCATCATGAGCTAACCTTCTCATCTCCATGAAATGCTTGTGGGTAACACTGTCACCACTGGTCACCACACCAGGGTAGTGTCCTTCAACTATTCCCTTGAAAGAAAAAACAATAAGACAAAGAGCAAAAAAGGCATTGAATAGGCTAGGAAATAATTGCATCCATGACAAGGTGCAGCTCACCCTCTACAGAGGCACCCACAGGTAAGACCTACATTTCAAGATGGAAGATAGGAAAAATATAAATTAAGTTAACTAACCTCACAACTCTGGCACAAGATGGAGGACAAGCCTACCAATTTTAAGACAAAGGTGGGCAAAAATACTTGCAAAATAAATAAAATAAAACTAGCCACTCAACCTTCTCTTTGTGGGAGAAGTGGGACAAACAACTTAAGAAAAAATTACAAATTAAACAACTAATCTAGCCAACATAGTATTGCAAGTGTGGCAAAGCCACTCACATGCAAGATGTGGGCAAAACAAAACTTGAAAATACTTTTTACAATTTACAACTCATGAAGATGATAAAAGAATGCAAGTTCAAGAGACTCTCTTGGGCTTCTTACAATGATTTGGAAAGCAATAAGAGGGAGAGGGTTTTGCACCAAGGCCTTTGTATGCTTCCTTGAGCCCCTTGTGGCCAAAATTGGGCACCGCACTCTGTCACCAGTGTAGGAGGAAACACCCTGAAAAGGAATGCCCCCTCAATGTTATTGAAATCCGTGGTCTTTGCACAGAGGACCATCCTACTAACGAATGCCCTTCTCTTCCCAAACTCAAGGCCATGTTCAAGGGAGGAGGAGAACCTGAGACATCCTACCTCCCTAGGAGACCATGGAGACAACAAAACCCCATCATGTTTGTCGACCCGATTACACAATACCCCCAACAGCAATGGGTACCCCCCATGTCTTATCCTCATTGGTCGACACAAACGCAACCTTGGAAACAGGGGTGGAGGGGACCTGTATATGAAAATGTACCCTTTCAACCAACAAATTTTCCCACCTATCCACAATATCCTTTGAATATTTCACAGTTGCTCCCAGGATTTAACCCCCCTACTCTTCTTCCACCCCCACAACTACAACAACTACTTGCACTACCCATGAATCCAAATATGCAACAACCAATGCAAGTTGCACCCAACCAAAACCCTCCTCGGTCTACCCCTATTCCTACACAACCTATCCCTAAACCAAATAACAGACCGACACAACCTATACAAAACGTTGAAGTACAAACCTTTCCTACATATGTAATAACGCCAACTCCGTTTAATGGAATTGAATTAAGATCAGGAAGGATTGTAAACAAAACAAATCCCACTATGGTTATTCAAGAAGAACAAGTGCATAATCACACAAACCAAGAAGAACAAATAGATGTCCAAATGGTTCAAAGAGAAGAACAAATGACTGGTCCATTGAACAAAGAAAGAAACACTCCAGTACCACAAGAAAATCCTTCTCTCAACTCCCTTGCAGCAGAAACACCCCATGAAATGAATCCCCCTTACCCAGAAAGGTTGCTCGTAAAGAAAACTGAGGAACCTCTAGAACATAATCTAGAGAATGAACTCCAGAATATGTGTAAAGATCCCACTACTACAGGCCATTAAATACATACCTATCTATGCTAAAATTGTAAGTGACCTTTGCATTAAAAAGCCAGGGAGAAAGAGGAAGGAACCTCTTGTCATATGGGTGGTAGGGAAGTTATCCGAATTTATAACAAAAATGCCTTCCAAGTATAGTGATCCAGGGAACCTAGTAGTAACCATAGAAATCAATGGTCTTGCCTTACCTAACACATTGATTGATCTAGGGGCAACAATAAATGTAATGTCAGTAAACACTATGAAAACACTGCAACTAGATCACTTAAGACCTACACAAACTTCGCTATAGCTTGCAGATAAATCAATCATCACCCCAGTAGGAAGTTTAGATGATATAACAGTGACATTGGCCTTTTGGGAATACCCTTTGGATTTCTTGGTAATCCATCCCAAATCCCCCAAACCAAGACACCCAGTGGTACTCGGCCAACGTTGGTTGCCCACTACTGATGCATTCATCAGTTGTCGATTTGGAGAAATGACAATTTCCAATGATAATCAAAGTCGGAAACTTATCCCTTTTCCCCCTGCCCAACCAACCACTAAAGCTCCTCTCTGGTTGGAGAATTATTATGGGGAGGAGGACTGTACTTAGCCCTTGTTGACACTTGAACAAGTAAAAGGAGTACAAGAACACTCTGAAGAACAAATCGTAAGTCTATTCTTGGCTGCTTCGGCATGCATTGACTATCCCTAATCTTTCCCTAACTACACACACATCTTTAGCCCTAAATTTCAAGAAACTTGGCACCCTTCCACTTCTACAATAGCCACTCTTTCACAAGTAGAGGAAGGGAAGGAATCTGTTGTCCAAGCTATTGAAATCAATCCTGGGAAGTCCTTATATATCAATGCTAGCCTAGAAATAGATCAACAACAAAAGCTTGTACAAATGATTCAAGGGCAATCTGATGCATTTGCATGGGATTCCTCTGACATGAAAGGGATCCACCCAAATACCTGTATGCATCATATTTATACTAACGATTAGATCAGACCTGTTCAATAGCCCTAGAGAAGAATAAACCCAGCCTTGAAAGATATAGTAAATGAAGAACTACAAAAACTCCTACAAGCCAATTTCATTTACCCTATATCAGATAGCAAATGGGTCTCCCCATTAGTTATTGTACCAAAGAAAAATGGGAAATGGAGGATTTGTGTGGACTTTTGAGAACTAAACAAGTCCACCTATAGGGACTACTTCCCTTTACCTTTCATAGATCAAGTCTTGGACAATTTATATGGGAAGAGGTACTTTTCTTTCCTGGATGGGTTTAGTGGTTACAACCAAATACAAATTTCACCAGAAGACCAGGATAAGACCACATTCACCTATCCTTGGGGAACCTTTGCCTATAGGGTTCTCCCCTTTGGGTTATGTAATGCCCCTGCTACCTTTCAGAGGGTTGTCTTGGCTATTTTCTCCGATTTGACCAATGATTGTGTGGAAGTCTACATGGATGACTTCATGGTATATGGGGATGATTTCCAACAGGCGTTGGATAATTTGAAGATGGTACTAGTTAGATGTAAAGAGACCAACCTCTCACTCAATCACGAAAAATCAAGAATGTTGCTTACTGAAGGAATTGTTCTAGGTCACCACATCTCTGGTACAGGAATAAGAGTGGACCCTGCCAAAATCGACATTATTTCCCAAATTAAGATCCCTAGCTCACAAAAGGAAATCATAAGTTTCTTAGGGAATGCCGGCTACTATAGGAGGTTTATTCAAAATTTTACAAACCTAGTTGCCCCCCTTTTCAAACTACTAACGAAAGATGTTGAGTTCTGTTGGGATGAGCAATGCCAAATCTCCTTTGAAATCTTAAAAACAAAACTTTCAAGTGCCCTTGCTTTGAGAGGTCTAAACTGGTCTCTTCCTTTCCATATCTGTACAAATGCCTCAGATACCGCTTTTTGAGCTGTATTAGGACAAAGGGAAGGGTGGATTCCTTATGTTATATACTTCGTTAGTAAGAACCTCTCACCTGCTGAAGCAAACTATATTGTCACAAAGAAAGAATTTTTATCAGTAGTACATGACATCAACAAGTTTAGACACTATATTACAGGATACAAAGTTTTTGTGCACAATGACCACTCAGCTATCAGATTTCTAATGAATAAACCGGTTACAAATGCTAGAGTAACTAGATGGTTGTTGTTACTACAAGAATTCAATATCACTATCATAGATAGGCCTAGAAGAGACAACTTGGTTGCTGATTTCTTGTCTAGGCTTATCCATACAGGTGATAGTACTCCAGTAGATGATGATTTTCCGGAAGAGAATTTATTTTCCATTTCTACTTCCACCCTTTGGTACGTAGATGTAGCCAACTATTTGGTAACCGGCAAGCTACCTCAAGGTATGACATCCAGAGAAAAAAAAAGAATCATTCAACTAAGTGCCAATTATATGTGCCATGAGGATACCCTATACCGAACGAGGCTTGATTTGGTAATCAAAAGATGTGTTTGAGAAGATGAAATGCAGGATATCTTCAGAGCCTGCCATGATGGCCCATGTGGAGGCCACTTTACTAACAAAAGGACAACTTACGAAATCCTACAATCTGGCTATTATTGGCCGACCATTTTCAAAGATGCAAAGAAATACGTGGAAAGCTGCGATGATTGCCAAAGAATGGAAAAATCTACAACAGTTGACGAAATGCCACTCCAAGCCCAAGTAGTAATCGAACCCTTTGAAAAGTGGGCCTTTGTTAGAATTAGGGCAGTAAAGCAAAACAATAATGTCTTTTAAATTTTAGTGAGTATAACAACTAGAGCATATGTTCAGAAAACAAATCTATACTGTAAGAACAGAGAAAACTTGAAACATAAGTACCTAGATCTATGCTAGTATAGATATAGCCAAAGTTAGAGATTAGATCTAGAATAGACTCTAGTTCAGATCTATAAAGCTGAAATAAAACTTGTACTGATCTACAGATCTAAACTCAATACAATCTGATCATGAACAGTAAAGCACACTACAGAACAAAAGGTAAACTCAATATACAGTCCTGATCTAATCATTGTTAATGTTGATACATAAATCTAGATAGATCAAAACAATATAGAATTCACAGCAAAATCCAGATCTGAAGATGATAAATAGATAACTTACCTTGTCTTGAAGTCTTACCTCTGAAGAAGTCACAACCAACACCAGAGATGCAAAACCATTTGTAATTATGCTCAGACAAAGTCTAGCTCATAGATCCACCATATAGGTTGGATCTCTTGCCAAGAGATAAATGAAATTTCTTACCACAAAGGGGATAGGGTCACAAAGACTTCACAGAACCAAACCCTCATAGAAATAGTAGGTGAAACACTCAAACCCTCACAAAGAACTTCTGTGGATAAAACCCTCACTAAGGGAGGCCAAAGGCCAAAGAAAGAGGTCATTGTCTGAGCAAAACAACAATCACCTCACAGTAGAAAAGAGGGCCGCACTCACAGTCACACAACAACAACAAATAGGAGGGCCGCACCAACAGTCACCCCACACAACAAAGGGAGAGCCGCACCTACAGTCACCCCACACAAGAAATGGAGGGCCGCACATAACAAATAGGAGGAGGGTCGAGCCTGCACAACAAGCTCAGCAACAGTGCTCCAACAGAAAGAGGGCCATGACAACAGGGGTGGCCTCAAGGGAGCTGAACCAGATCACAAGAGGGAGCCGCAGCAACAAAACCTTCAACAAAGAAAAACTGCAACAATAATGCACTCCAACAACAGATAACAAGAGGGCCACAACAAGGAGAGAGGATCCACACACTTTAGGAGCATAACAAAATGATAAGGTAGATTGTGAAGGGTAAGGGGGGTTTTATTTATAGTTTAGGCTAGGGTAATAAAAATAAAAATTAAATAAAAATAATTATTATTAAATATAACATGTTTAAATTAAATAATTTAAACATGGTATAATTAACATTTAATTTAAACTTTATTTAACCCTTAAGACAAAACAA
>SNQJ01S0007869.1:177809-200034 GCA_010110895.2 Picea sitchensis | reverse complement strand
AACCAACACAAGCAAGGGTAAGAGGGGGTTTAGGAGGGTTTACAAGGTGGCAATACTTGTTCATTCATTTTCAAGGTGACCTTATTACTTTATCATCATTGCATATGGGATACATCCCTCATGTGGTCATGTCCTCCTTCAAGAAGGTTCATACACCAACAAAAATACTTGATCGAGGATCAAGTTGCCCCATAACTTTTTCTGGGGTCTTATCCACCAAGGTCCAAGACCAAGGATCAACCCATGCCCCAAGCATGGGTACCCTGGGCCATGTCCAGGGGCCCTAGACTTATCTAGGGGCTTTAACTGCTTGCTCCCAGACCAAGAACCCCAGTCGTATACTGGGGGCCCTCTCAGGGGTCTTTACTGCTTGGTCCTAGACCAAGAACCCCAGTCGTATACTGGGGGCCCTAACAAGGGTCTTTTCCATGGCATTGACTGTTTGGTCCCAGACCAAGTACCCCAGAAGTTCACTGGGGAGCCTAAATCTCGTCTAGGGTCTTAGACATCCTCCTAGAGAATGGCTCTTCCAGCTGCTATAAATTTAACACTCCCTCTTAGCAAGAGAGGCATTCTCAGCTACACCAAGCTTGTCACAAAAGTATACAAACTTTTTCAGGGACAGTGGCTTGGTGAAAATATCTGATGTCTGTTCTGCTGTCGGAACATACTGAATGCTGAGAACGTTCTTCTGAACCATGTTCCGAACATAGTGATATCTCATCTCAATGTGTTTCGATCTGTCGTGAAACATTGGGTTCTCAGTGAGCTTTATACAGCTCTGTTTGTCACAGTGAATGACTGTGGGTTCAAGCTTTGAACTTAACAAGTCTGAGAGTAGCTTCCTGAGCCATACTGCTTCTCTGCCAGTAGTGCTAGCAACAATGTATTACGCTTCTGTAGTGCTTTGGGCTACAAAGCCATGTTTCCTGCTGGACCAGGAAATCATTGCCAAACCCAAACTGAAGCAATATATGGAAGTACTCTTCCGATCCACTGCATTGCCCATCCAATCTAAATCTGTAAAACCATGGAGCATTACACCTGCACTGGAAGTGTATCTGAGACCATAAGATATTGCTCCCCGAACATATCTCATAATGTGTTTTACAACAACCATATGTATATGCTTTGGTTCACACATGAACTGGCTAAGAGCATTTACCACATAACAAATGTCTGGTCTCGTGTGTACGAGATACATCAGATATCCAATGATCTGCCGATATGAAGTGGGGTCTTATGGATCTGAACCTGTAACTTGATCTTGTAGTTTCTTTAGGTTAGATATCATTGGAGTTGTCATTGATTTGTAATCCATCATGCCAAATCTGTGAAGTATATCAACTGCATATTTACTCTGTGAGAGAAAGATCTCTCCTGGTTTCTACCAAACCTCCAAGCCCAAAAAATAGTGCATGAACCCCAAGTCTTTCATTTCAATTTCTTCAGAAATTTCCCTCTTAGTCTGAGATATCAAGTTTTCCTCTCTAGTGAGGAACAAATCATCCACGTATAAGACTAAGATAACTGTATGATTTTGAACAATCTTTATATAAATATTTGGATCTGCTATGCTCTTGGAGAATCCAAGACTTTGTAGAAAACTGTCTATTCTACCATACCAAGCTCTTGAAGCTTGTTTCAACCCATATAGGGATTTCTTGAGTTTGCACACATGAGATCTTTTATCATGTATCACGAAACCTTCCGGTTTCTCAATGTATACTTCTTGCTCAACTTCACCGTTAAGAAAGGAAGTATTAACGTCCATCTGGTGAAGTTTCCAACCAAAAACTGCTGCAAGTGAGATAATAATCCTGATTGAAGTATACTTGGAAACTGAAGCAAAAATCTCGTCGTAATCAATTCCTTCTTTTTGAGAGAAACCACGAGCCACAAATCTCGCCTTGTATTTCTCAATGCTGCCATCTGCTGCATGCTTTATCTTATAAATCCATTTAGAAGTTACTACAGATTTACCATGAGGTCTAGGAACTACGGTCCATACATCATTCTTTAAAATAGAATCATATTCTTCATTCATAGCATCTTTCCATACTTGATTTTTGGAAGCATCAAAAAAAGTGGAAGGTTTTGAATCAATTACAGTATTGAAATGAGCTATGAAACCGGAGTACTTATCTGGTTTCTTTCTTTCTCTGAAGGTGCCCTTCGGAGATGAATGCTTTTATGCTTCTTTCAATATCTCTTGGCACCAGGCTGGTTTCCTTTTGACAGGAGGTAACTCCATTGGAAATTCAATAGAGTCCCTTGAAGGATTTGTTAGAAGTTAATAGGTTTCCTCCCTCTATTTATCTGGAAGTGGAGAATTTGGAGAATCAAGTGGTGGAGCTTCCTGCTCCTCTGAATCACATGGAAGTTCTCTGGCCCGATGGAAAGTTGTTTCTTCATGAAAAGTTACATCTTTTCTTACTTCAATGAACTTTTGGCCAGGGATATAAATCCTGTAAGCTTTTGAGGTCTCACTATATCCCACAAAAGTTCCATTCTTACCGGAGGGCTCTAGTTTAGTCCTCTTTTCTTTTGGAATGTGTATATAAACTGGGCTGCCAAAGATTCTTAAATGATCAATTGAGGGCTTAGACCCGGTGAAAACTTCTTCAGGAGTTTTCGCTTCAAGGGCTTTGTGAGAACATCTATTCTGAATGTACACTGTAGTACTGACATCCTCAGCCCAAAGTGACAGAGGCAAGTTTTGATCATGCATCATAGCCCTGGGTGCTTCACAGATAGTTCTATTCTTTCTTTCAGCAACCCCATTCTGCTGAGGGTTGTATGGTACAATTAACTCCCTCTTAATTGCAGAGGCTCGACAGAGTTCGTCGTATTTGAAGGAGTCAAATTCCTTACCGTTATCTGTTCTAAAAACTCAGATGTGTCTTCCAGCTTGATTTTCAACAAGATTCTTGAAATCTTGAAATCTGCTAAGGGATTCATCTTTATTTTTCAAGAAATAAATCCAAGTTTTACGTGAACAGTCATCAATAAAAATGATATAATAAATACAACCATTCAAAGAGGGTGAAAACATGGGCCCACAAAGGTCAGAATGAATTAAATCCAAAATTCCATTTGATTTTCTATTACTGAGAGGATAGGGTTTCTTTATGTTCTTACCAAGTGAACAACCTTTACAATCACTATCATGTTCAATAGAAAATATTGGCATACCTGTCACCATCTTTTGCAAACTTGGAAGTGCATTGTAATTGAGGTGTCCAAGTCTCCTGTGCCAAAGCTCACGGGGATTGATCGTCTCATGAACTAGAGCTTGAACAACCTGACCTGAAAGATTATAAAGTCCACACTCACGAGTTCCAATGGTTATAGCAGTACTTAAATATTCATTTGAGGACCATAAGAGGGCCTTTCCTTTGGAGAAAGATACTGAATAACCTTTACTTTCTAAAACTGGAACAGAGATTAAATTTTTCTTTAAACCAGGTACATAAAAAATTTCATCAATGTGAAAGATATTACCTAAGAGAAACTGGAAAGAGGTAGAGCCAAAACCTTTTATGTCATAGGTGCCATCATCACCTAGTTCAACCTTTGCCTTGAATTTCTTGTCTTGATAGTTTGCAAGGTTTTGTTTGAAGCCTGTCATGTGTCTGGAAGCACCACTGTCTATCAGCCAAATCTCCTCTAACTTGGTGAAAGTGCTGGAAAGAGATGAGATGATGTAATATTCCTTATGTTGTTCTTGCTCTTTGGTGGCATCCCTGGTTTGTCATTTTTGAGGCTCTTCTTGGGGTTTAGCCTCTTCAGTGGCAACTGAGGCTTGAAATCTTCCTCTTCTTTTCTGCTGAGAGGGAGGACTCCTGCAATCTTTTGCATAATGTCCTAGCTTATTGTAGTTAAAACATTTAACTTTAGATAAATGAGGATTGAGATGAGATAGCTTACCTTGGGGTTTCTTACCTTTTCCTTTTGACTTCGGGAACTTCTTCCATTTCTTGGTCTTTGTTGCAAGGGCATGATCTTGCAAAATAGGATAGTCAATTTTTATGTTTAGTCTTCCTTCTTATTCTAAGCAGTCATGCCACAACCTTTCAAAATTAGGTTGGGATTCTCTTCCATTCACGAATGCAAAAAAAAATCCCCAAGCAGCAGGAAGTCCATCAAAAGCTGTTTGTACAAGGTCATCATCATCGACAAGAACTCCTATTGCAATAAGTTGATCTTTGGTTTGAGAAATTTTGGAGAAGAAGGTGGCAATTGTATCATCCTTTCCCATTTTCAATGTACGTAATTGTTTCTTCAAAATTCTTTTCTGAGTAGGTTCTTTCTTCTCATAGAGGTTAGCCAAAGCATCAAAACAATCTTAGGCAGTCCTTAGATGACCAATGATGGGCATCATGTTGTCCTTGATAGAATAAAAAATGATTATCTTATCCTTGGTTTGTTTCCTCTCATATGCTTCCCTAGCTGTGTTTGTAGTAGGTTCTTCAATCTCCCTGGAGATAAAATCTTCTAGATCATTCTCTTCAAGAATGTTTATTATTCTGTATTCCCAAGCATTAAAGTTTGCATCCCCTACAAGTCTGTCTTTAGCTTTAACTGATGAAGAAGCCATGCTTAGATCTGTGTTAGTTTAGATGACTGAAATCTGCAAAACAACCCTAACAAAGTGGATCTGTGTAGGCTCAAGATTAGATCCCTGAGCTCTCTTCACACCCTTAGCTTTGATTCCATGTTAGAATTAGGGTAGTAAAGAAAAACGATAGTGTCTTTTAAATTTCAGTGAGTATAACAACTAGAGCATATGTTCAGAAAACAAATCTATACTGTAAGAACAGAGAAAACTTGAAACATAAGTACCCATATCTATGCTAGTATAGATATAGCCAAAGTTAGAGAGTAGATCCAGAATAGACTCTAGTTCAGATCTATAAAGTTGAAATAAAACTTGTATTGATCTACAAATTTAAACTCAATCTACAGATCTAAACTCAATACAATCTGATCATGAACAATAAATCACACTACAGAACAAAAGGTAAACTCAATATACAGTCCAGATCTAATAACTGTCAATGCTGATACATAAATCTAGATAGATCAAAACAATACAGAACTCACAGCAAAATCCAGATCTGAAGATGATAAATAGATAACTTACCTTGTCCTGAAGTCTTACCTCTAAAGAAGTCACAGCCAACACCAAAGATGCAAAACCATTTGTAATTATGCTCAGACAAAGTCTAGCTCATAGATCCACCATATAGGTTGGATCTCTTGCCAAGAGATAAATGAACTTTCTTGCCACCAAGGGGATAGGGTCACAAAGACTTCCCTCACACAAACAGTAGGTGAAACACTCAAACCCTCACATAGAACTTCTGTGAATAAAACCCTCACTAAGGGAGGCCAAAGGCCAAAGAAAGAGGTCACTGTCTGAGCAAAACAAAAATCACCTCAAAACATAAAAGAGGGCCGCACTCACAGTCACACAACAACAACAAATAGGAGGGAAACACCAATAGTCACCCCACATAGCAAAGGGAGAGCCGCACCTACAGTCACCCCACACAACAAATGGAGAGCCGCACACACAACAAATAGGAGGAGGGCCGAGCTTGCACACCAAGCTTAGCAACAATGCTCCAACAGAAAGAGGGACACAACAATAGGGGTGGCCTTAAGGGAGCTGAACCAGATCACAAGAGGGAGCCGCAGCAACAAAACCTTCAACAAAGAAAAACCGCAGCAATAATGCACTCCAACAACATATAACAAGAGGGCCGCAACAAGGAGAGAGGATCCGCACATTTTAGGAGCATAAAAAAATGATAAGGTAGATTGTAAGGGGTAAAGGGGGGTTTTATTTATAGTTTAGGCTAGGGTAATAAAAAGAAAAATTAAATTAAAATAATTATTATTAAATATAACATGTTTAAATTAAATAATTTAAACATGGTATAATTAACATTTAATTTAAACTTTATTTAACCCTTAAGACAAAACAACATAAAACCCCAAACCAACCTAGCGAGGGTGGGGAGAGTTGGGGAGGGTTTACAAGGGATGGAAATACTTGTTCATTCATTTTTCAAGGTGACCTTATTAACTATCATCATTGCATGCTAGGATACATCCCTCATGTGGTCATGTCCTCCCTTCAAGGAAGTTCATACACCAACAAAATACTTGATCGAGGATCAAGTTGCCCCAAAGCTTTTGGGTCTTATCCACCAAGGTCAAGACCAAGGATCAACCCATGCCCAGGGCATGGTTACCACAGACCATGTCCAGGGGCCATAGATATGTCTAGGGCTTTAACTACTTGGTCAGGAGCAAGAACCCTAATTAAGGTATCTTTGGGGGCCCTCTTTCCCGGGGGTCTTCAATCTCTTGGTCCCTAGACCAAGAACCCCAGTAATCTACTGGGGGCCACGACAAGGGGTCTTTTGCCATGGCACCGACTATTTGGTCCCAGACCAAGTACAGGGAGATTAATAAGGGGCCACAGATCTCGTCCCAGGGTCTTAGTCATCCTCTGGGAGAATGGCTCTTGCAAAGTTCTTATAAATTACTTGATTTTGTAGGACCTATCAATCCCATTCCCGCAGAAAAAAATACATATTAGTTTGCATAGACTATGTAAAAAAATGGATAGAAGCCAAGGCCCTATATTCAACTAATGAACAATCTGTTGTATACTATCTCTTTGAGGAAATTTTCACCGTTTGGGATAGCTCGAGGAAATAATAGTCATAACCAGGGACTAATTCGCCTCAAATTTAGGGTGAGCTCTTCTGGGAACAATACAAGATCAAACCTGAGAAAGTCTTTTTCCCTAACCATGCTGATAGTCCGAGTGGAATCGACCAACAAAGTGATAGAAGCCATCCTAGCTAAGACTGTTCATATGCATCACAAAGACTAGGCTGATATGTTGTCTGAGGGCCTTGTAGACCTCTGGACAACACAGGAAACACAATGAGCCATACACCTTATGAGTTGGCATATGGGAAGCAATACTACCACCCATGAAATTGAGGTAAAGACCTTGAGCGCCATGCAATTAGGAATGGCCACAGATGAAGCTCAAAAAGCAGTATTACAATTAGGCAGAGCTTGATGAGATAAGACAATATGCTCTACAAAGAACCACCCTGATACAAGAGCAGAGGACCAAATGGCACAACAAGTACATTAAAAGTCCTTCCGGCCAGTTGGGCCCTCCTTTATGATAGCAGATTTAAAATTTTCAAAAGCAAATTGTCTACCGGATGGATGGGGCCCTATGAGGTTTATACAGTCTATGAAAATGGTCTTGAAAGGATAAAGATTATTGATGAAAATCAGACTTCCCTTGTTGTAAATGGACATGGGCTGAAGGTTTATCACAAACCTCTATCAAAGGAGGATTTTGTAAAAAATGTTCTTGAGAGTTCCGAAATGAACTAGTAAGCAAGAGGGTTTCTCGTCTTGCCGACCTACCATAGTAAGTTCAATTGTATGAATTCAATTTATGTACATAGGTGTGTCATGAGATGAAGTTTTCTTTATTTTTGGTGTAACTAACAAAAGCAAAAGAATTTTATTTTTTGGTGGTGTTCCCGTGAATATAAACAAATAAAGAGAGGGACAACTACGAGAGAGAATCTTCTTTAAGTTTCGGACTCTGGCCCGAAAATAAGTGAGAAGTCTTGGCGAGACTTTCGATAAAAATCCATGGGACCCGTTATAAGAGAGTCTTCTTTTCAATTTTTAGACTCTTTAAAATTGAAAATACACTGGCGAGGCCGGCTAGGAGACTCGATAAAAATCCACGGGACATTATAGAGAGTTTCCTTTAAGTTTTTAAGTCTCTGTAAAATTGAAAATACCGATGGGCATTAACTAATTTGGGCTTGATAAAAATCCATAGAAAATTAGTAGTTATGATTATTATTGTATTGTAATAAAGGAGGAAATGCCAACAAAAGTGTAGTCACCTTGGTTCCAGAAGAAAAAGAGTTATTTCATCTCAGTTACTGGTCATTAAAGAGTACCCTCCTGTTACAAATATTTCATGCATTATTCCTCTATAAACTTTAGCAACTACATGGTTTTTCGGACGAATTTGACCATAGAACACCAACTATTCCTATAAATAAATCAACATCCGCAGTGGTATTCAATTTACTAAGCCTTATAAAAATGTTCATTTTGTGCTTGTTAGCATCATACAGTTGTAGGAGGGTTTGAGTTAAAAGCTTGAGTCAAAGACTTCAATGGAGACTTCCCAATGTCACCTCAATGGGGGCTCTTTCTATTTAGGATAGCTGGTCCAAGGGAGACATCCCTATGTGTCTGGTTTACGAGAAGGGCTAAAGGTTTAATGGATCAAGGTAAAGAGGTTCCCTTTCACAGTTACGCCAAGAAGGAGATAGTCAAAGGAAGAAGATATCCTTGAATGCTTTGTTTGCGAGACAAGACAAAATAAAGCTAGAAAATGTGCTTGCCGGTGGTTAGTACTTCAAATAGTGATGACTATCTTCAACATATATATATGAGCAATGATCAAATGTAATTATTGTGAAGTCAATGATTACTAAACAAAAGACAATTAATAACTTATACCACTTCTTCAATAAATACATGAGAGATAATGACATTCCATGTGCAAAATCAAATCCTCGTATTATCACAATGCATCCAAATGGCCAAATACGCTCCTTGTATGTAATGTTGATCGTCACAATCTTGAGAATGAGGTGGCATTGACCCTAGCAATAGGTTAAAATTGAAAGACAATGAGCAGGGGCGTTTTGTCAAAATAGGCTTATGAATGCAATCAACAACTCAAAATCTATCAAATAAAGTGATGAATGTCTAGCGTTTCAAATAAGCAGGAGATCAAACAAGTGTGATGTCACCTATAATGTTGATCTTTGTTAGGGTTAGGGTTAGCTAGTCCAAGAGGTGGATGTTTAGCTAAATCAACCAATGAAATTACTTGAAACCTCTATGGCTATAAAGGAATGACTCAATATGGAATTTTTAGTCCAAGCACAAGTCTAATTTAGGCAAGAAGTCATCACTATTAGGGTTAGTTCTAGGCGCTAGGTTAGTTTAGGTTTCAAAATAAAAGAGTTTAGAAAGAGAGTTTAAGCACAAACAAGCTCAAGATTATACTTCTAGACTAGTGCCTTGGGTTAGTGAGCTCAAATTGGGTGAAAACCAATGGCAGGAGACTTAAACTTAAGAACAAAAGAGGGTTAGGGGTTTGATGGTGTTGCTATGGCAAGGCCATGATAAAAACCCTAAGAAGAAGGCTTACTTAGGTGTAGCTAAGGCTGGGCCCTAATGCTTCCTCTTCTTTCCTTAAGACTCTTTTGGCAGAACGGCTAGCAAATCTATGGCTGAAAGTGTTGTTTAAAGACAAGGCTTTCAAAGAGCCCTAGAAGTAAACCCTAGGTGTAAAACAAATTAGGCCCTAGGGCCTTCTTTCTTCAATTTATGTTCAAAGCTAACTCAAGAAAGAGATGAACTGGTGTAGGTATGGCTAGGCTAAAACCTTCTCTAATCAAATGGCTATAAGCTTTTACCATAGGGACATGGAAGATACAACCTACTTGTGTGTTGGCTCCTAGGGTTTTAATGATTAAGAAAATATTAACAATGTAACTATGCAAGTAAGCAATTCTACCTACAACCATTCAACAAAGAAGTTTTGCATGCAAAATGTACTACAAATTCATGAAGAGCATAATCGATCCCTAGTTGTAAACCTTCCAGTGATAAATGGCACCATATGCCAAAAGATAATACTCCAAGATGTAGCGCCTCAACTCCTCAGACAAAAATAGCACCAAGACAAAGGTTAGAAAGATATCTCTCCAAGAGCAAGTTGTTATGATTAAAATGAGAGGCAATGTCCTCTATTTATATGATCTCTGTGACCTTTAATTAATAATTAGGTCATTAAAAACAACCGACAAGGATGACATTACAATATCTCATTATTTGTCACATTACAGTACTTAAAATGCAAAATGAAGAAAATGGGCATCCGGGCCTATGGGGGGACGTTGGCCCTTTCAAGGAACTGTCCGTCGATGAAATTTGGAAGCGTTGGCCCCTTTGGAACCATATTTATATGTGTGCCCAAAATAACCTGCTTTGCCATCTACTCCGAGGAAAATGTCCAACTAGCCGGGTGTCACGTCCTGCAAGACCATGCGTCCCATGCGCGAGGTGATTCCCATAGGTCAAATCCTACATGGCTTATCCCAGATGGGGGAGTCCTTCTTCTTCTCTATGCAAGGGCTCGTCACAGCTCTATCATGCCTCTGCCATCCAAGAAACCACCTGATGGGATCTTCAACCCCACAGAGGTCTGAGCTAATCATATCCACATGTGCACCGATCCTCTAGTAACTGTCCGACGGGCATGGTCCTGAACATCAAATACTACGCCCTCCATGGGCTCATTAGTCCTAGACATCATAGCAATGTAAATCATATGTCATCATTAAATTTATCAAACATATGCATGAAATCCCTAACAAATCTTCTTAGACTCAAAGACATTACCACCAGACCCACCTCCTGAGAAGTCAAGGAAATCAAAAAGGACAACCTATTGGGTTGGTACCCACAAGAAATGGAAAGTTTACTCAAAGGATCATTCAAGCCATGTGTAATGAAGGTGATATGGTTTAGGGATGTCAGGTCCTTATGAATCGGTCAAAAGAGGAGGTGTTGTCTGTAGATTACTTAACTGTAGGAGGCGAGTTGTACGCGTCATGGATGCATTTTTCCAAGCCCACTCTTTATCTTTCTTTTTGTGCTTTTACTACAAGCCTTAATAGAGGACAACTGCCTTGGCTTGGTGGCGGTGACAGCATTTACCCACTAGTATCTTGAAATGAGAAGGCTGGCTCATGATGAGACCCTTTCCTTTAGCCATGCAACCAAAGGTCACTTCCCTGGTTTGGTGACAGGATGGTGGCAATGTCCACCTTGCTAAATACCCTATGAACATAATAATGGGCTGGCTCATTGATGAGACCTCCCATCCTCTTGGTTGGAGTCTTGCATTTTATTTATTTCATTTTCTTAGGGTCCCTTAGTTTCTTATGAGAGGCCTTTTGTGCCTTCACCGAGGGGATCCCCAGGTGAAGCATCTCTAGGTTTCATTTGCTATGGCTTTTTATCTTTTACCCGGTTGCTTTTACCCCACGGGCCTTTAGCCCCTTCTCCCAAAAGACAAAATGTAACCCCAAAGGTCATCCTAATGGCGGAACTAGGAATGGGATGGATGAGCGGGATATATAAGATGAAAAAGTGATAAGATGAGGTGGGAATGGGATGGATGAGCGGGATATAAGATGAAAAAGTGATAAGATGGTGGGAGCGGGCGATGGCTCTGCAAACCCCCCTTGGTGGCTAACCAAAACCCATGAATACCAACTTGCTAAGTTACCCCATCAATCACCCCAACAGTGGTCAAGTGGATTAGTGTAACATCCAAGCAGTTATCCGAAATGAAAGGAACCTAATGCATATACAAGAAGGTTATAATGATCAAATATGACACATACCATGATACCTCGGACCAATTACCTCATGGAGCAAGAGTCCTCTCTGATGCAAGCCCAGGCCGGTAGTGATGGAAGCTGGTACTACTGACAAGACAAGTCTGGCTGAGAAGAAGAAAGACGGGCCCTCAAGGGCCATGCTCAAGTAGCTCTCTGCTCTCGGTACTCCATGTCTAGGACCATGTGGGCCTCGAGACATGATCTCCTAGTTATCCCTAGATATCGGGGATAATAGTGCTTATCTTGCTTCAATGATCACCTCTATGTATGAAGGGCCACCCCTGTACCAAATCATCTCATTGTGCCTATCTGGTACCAGATCCTATCCAGTATAAAAGAAGGGACCCTGCACTATTCTAGTACTAATTACTAATTTTACACACAGGTGATCCGACACTCAGGTAATCCGGTACTCAAGTGATCCCGTACCAACTTCAAATTCTACACACAGGTGATTTGGTAATCAGATGATCCCATACAACTATCAACTCGGCACCCAGGCGATCTGGTACTTAGATGATTTGGTACTGGTAAGAATATGACAGGTAACTTTCATCATGTTTCCAAGTCGCTGTCCAATTATTAGTGCTAGGACATACAGATTCGACACTTTTTTCGTGTTATTTAAAGGAATTAGACTAAATATGCATTTAGAACATTTGATTTCTCTTGGATCATGATGTGCCTCTGTTTTGTCACGAATCTCTGTAGAAATCTTAGACCTCACTTCCGTGAGGAGGAAGTGTCCTAAAAAATATCAAGAGTGCAAAGTCATGATGTCTTTTACTAGATCAAACTCATACTCCCTCTGTCTATCCAGTAAATAAACCCCATGATTCGTTGTCGTACTATATGAGACAACACAAACCATGAATCACAACATATCGAGTAATGATCCCAGCCAATTTCATATACACGAGTCCCGATCATAACGACCACATCCTTCCATGAATATCGTCCGACACCAAGCTTCCCACGAATCTGGAAACCCTTAGTAGATCCGACCTACCTCACCATATCATCATGAGTATTGATGTGACTGTTGTAATCTACACTTCCATTCATAAACGCTCTTCTGGATGGCTCTTCCATCTAGATGAGCATTATTTACCATTGTTGTCACACCGTCTACAGACACCCTATGCCTTTGTATCCCCTACATATTTTTCCCAACCGATACTCTATCATCTGGTACTCAATCCTCGGCCCTCTGTTTGTGCTTTATCCACCCAAAAGAATTGTTTAAACTAACATGGGGGTCGACAGGCATGAGCCCATATTTCAAATATACAGAGAAACAACAGAATATCAAGGTTGTAAGAAAAAATATGAACAGGCATGTTGGGTGCCATTCTTGGAGAAATTTAAAGGTCATCATGAGGGAATTTTTCTTGTCTTTGCGCAGACATATGATGGAGAAAATGTGGATCTTGGGGATGTGAAGTTAAAAATTATAGAGGCCACTATAGCAGAAGCTATAGATCTCTCAATGGCTAGAGAAAAATACTTCAAGAGAGTGATCGTTGAAAAAAAGATCTGTCAAAAATTCCTCAAGCCAGAACATCACGACCCCGATTGGACCAAATGTGTCCCTCGAAGCTACATCAAAGAAGAATATTGGACGATGCTTATAAGTCTGCAAAAATTCCTCACCTACGAAGGAAGGTATGTCGTGACCTTCATTTATCATTTAAATCTTTTATCACATTTCGAGGAAGGACCACGGATTAATTTTCCCTACTTTTTATGGATGAGTTTAAAGAAAATGGCAAGAGGGTGAGGTCAGTTTCCAAGAAACCTAAGACTAGCCTTCATCATCACGGTTTAATCAAACTTCTAGTTGTTCTAGCTTTAAAAACACAAGGGGGTAGTTGGAAGCGGTTACTCCAACAGAGTTTCGCTCAAGAAAAATCCAAATCGGTCGAGACACAGGAGGCAGGGACACACAGTGAAGACTCAAGCAGAAAAGCAAAGAAAGACAAAAAAATGACATCAGGAGGTAAAGAAGACACTAGTATGCCCAACTCATCTTAGCCCATTGAGAAATCAATGATAGAAAAGTCTATCGTAGGGGAACCTGTTATATCAAGAAAGAAGACAACCATTCAATTTGAGAGAGTAAGTCCTACCTCGGTTTAAAGGAGTAAAACATGAAAAGAAGGCTCAGAACTAGGTGGTCAATCGGATAACATTCCTGAAACAATTGTGGAAATGTCATCAGAAACAGCTAGTCAAATAGAGAAGACCCCTGACTTCCATTTATAAAGAAAGAAAAAGTCTACACAAGCTAAAGAATCTAGCTCAGTCCTACGCCCTAAAGACCAACGATCACAGAATAAGAAACAAAAGAAGGAGGAGACGGATCAACATGAGATTTTACTAGAGCCAACTATAAAACCCCCTCTGAAACCCTATAAAGAATTGAAAAGTATTTCTGAAGTTACTCGGCCTTCCCAAAAATCAGTTGGTGAACTGAAGGAGACCGCTAAGGTGACAAGTAAAAATAAAAAGAAACTAGAAGGGAAGGAGGCACAAGTTCCAGAGCCCACACCTCAATCTTCCAGGATAGGAATACGGGTTTGCCAGTAGAAGCAAAGCCCAGAATTTACAATTCAAGCTCGCAAGATAAAAGTCAAGTCAACACAGGAGGAACAGGCATCTAGGCCTACCCCTCTTAGTAAATCTAAGAGAAGGAAACTATTTGAAGAAACTCCTACCCCTGTCAGCAAGTCTAAGAAAGCCTCACCGCCCATACGCAGGACCACCAGAAGTATGGCCAAACAGGCGACAACTCCAAACATACCTTCTCCTTAAAGAGAATCCATGGATATTCCAAGTTCTCCAGAAAAAGGGAGTGGATGGCGAGCTACCACAAGCAAAACAGAAGGACTGGTAACAATAAGTGAGACGAAAGGGTTGGTGACAGAGACTTTGATGGATTTGAGGAAAGGAAAATAAGCTCGAGAGGTGGTAACTCAGGAAGCACTCACACTGAGTCCAGGCAAGTCCATGAGCAGATGAAAGATGATAATAAAGGCTCTGAGGAGTCCGAGGAAAGAAAAAGAGGCTCGAGAGATGGTGGCCAAGAAAGTACTCACACCAAGCCCAGACAAGTCCCTGAATGAACAAACATTATTAACAGAAATTGAGAGATTGAAGCAAGAAGTTGAAGAATACAAAATATTGGACAGGCATATCAAGGTAGAGAATGCGGAATTGAAAGAGCAACATGTAGAGGTCTCTACCAAACTTAACAAGTTCTTGCCATTGATCCATTACACTAGGGTGATCAAGAAGGAATTGAAGAATGAAGCTTCTGGTGTTAACATCTTGCAATCTGAGGAATGACAGCGAAGGGTCCAATTATGCAGAAAGTTTTTTGGTATCAGTTTTTTATAATGTTGCATGAAGACATACAACATCTTCAACATGGGGGAAATGTTTAGTCTCTATTTTGACATAAATAATGCCCTATCTTACCCTATATCTAAGACTTTTTTCCTCTGTTATAAATCTATACTAAACTACTCCCTCCCAAAACACATGCCTAATATCTATGTCATGTCCACAAGAGGTAATTGATGATTTAAAGCATGTTTGTTTAACTTTCTTAAATTAATTCGATTGAAAGTGTTTTATTTTGTATAGTCCTAATGATTTGATTTATGAGCAGTCTATTCGGCACTACCAGACACCGTGTAATCTGGTACCAAATCCATTTTGGTACGCAAGACAATTTTAATCTGGTACCAAATCCATTCGGGTACCAAGACGTGTGTTATTCCAGTACTACCTGCTCTGCTCTATTCCGGTACTACACTTGCGACTGTGTGCAATCTGGTACCAGAACCTCTATTTCCATAATGCGCCAGTTGGACCAGAATAATGGTGAATATTTCGTGAAGACAGTTGGATAGAAGCGCCCGAGTCAGTTTTCCAGTTGCAAGAGACTCCATCGCTCATGCACTTCATGTTATGAGGATGGAGTCGATTCCTAAAAATTCGATGTAAATCTTAAATGTGAAATCTCTTAAACTATTTAATGTTTATCCATAGATATTGATAGTATCAGTTTACCTTATATACGGAATGTTGTATAGATAATAGCAGGGGATAATAGCGAATGTAAAAAGGTATACTATAAGAACCAGCCACTGAAGTTCCTCTCTGGTTGGAGATCCTTATGTGGAGGAGGAATGTACTCAGCCCTTGTTGACACTTGAACAAGTAAAAGGAGTACAAGAACACTCTGAAGAACAAATCCTAAGTCTATTCTTCGCTGCTTCGGCATGCATTCACTATCCCCAATCTTTCCCTAACTACACACACATCTTTAGCCCTGAATTTTAAGAAACTTGGCACCCTTCCACTTCTACAATAGTCACTCTTTCACAAGTAGAAGAAGGGAAGGAATCAATTGTCCAAGCTATTGAAATCAGTCCTGGGAAGTCCTTATATATCAATGCCAGCCTAGAAACAGATCAACAACAAAAGATGGTACAGATGATTCAAGGGAAATCTGATGTGTTTGCATGGGATTACTCTGACATGAAAGGGATCCACCCAGATACCTATATGCATCATATTTACACTAACGATCAGATATGACCTGTCCGACAGTCCCAAAGAAGAATGAACCCAACCTTGAAAGATATAGTAAAGGAAGAACTCCAAAAACTCCTACAAGCCAATTTCATTTACCCTATATCTGATAGCAAATGGGTCTCCCCATTAGTTATTGTACCAAAGAAAAACAGGAAATGGAGGATTTGTGTGGACTTTCGAGAACTAAACAAAGCCACCTATAGGGACTACTTCCCTTTACCTTTCATAGATCAGGTCTTGGACACTTTATCTGGGAAGAGGTGCTTTTCTTTCTTGGATGGGTTTAGTGGTTACAACCAAACACAAATTTCACCAGAAGACCAGGATAAGACCACATTCACCTGTCCTTGGGGAAACTTTGCCTAAAGGGTTCTCCCCTTTGGGTTATGTAATTCCCCTGCTACCTTTCAGAGGGTTGTCTTGGCTATTTTCTCTGATTTGACCAATGATTGTGTGGAAGTCTACATGGATGACTTCACGGTATATGGGGATGATTTCCAACAGGCATTGGATAATTTGAAGAAGGTACTAGTTAGATGTAAAGAGACCAACCTCTCACTCAGTCACGAAAAATCAAGAATGTTGCTTACTGAAGGAATTGTTCTAGGTCACCACATCTCCGGTACAAGAATAAGAGTGGACCCTGCCAAAATCGACATTATTTTCCAAATTAAGATCCCTAGCTCACAAGAGGAAATCAAAAGTTTCTTAGGGCATGTCGGCTACTATAGGAGGTTTATTCAAAATTTAACAAACCTAGCTACCACCCTTTTCAAACTAATAACGAAAGATATTGAATTATGTTGGGATGAGTAATGTTAAATCTCCTTTGAAATCTTAAAAACAAAACTTTCAAGTGCCCCTTCTTTGAGAGGTCCAAATTGGTCTCTTCCTTTCCATATCTGTATAGATGCGTCAGATACCACTTTGGGAGCTGTA
This sequence comes from Picea sitchensis, assembly GCA_010110895.2. Classification (NCBI taxonomy): domain Eukaryota; kingdom Viridiplantae; phylum Streptophyta; class Pinopsida; order Pinales; family Pinaceae; genus Picea; species Picea sitchensis. The sequence goes on along the minus strand of SNQJ01S0007869.1, from coordinate 182,932 downwards.
TTAGGACAAAGGGAAGGGCAGATTCCTTATGCTATATACTTCGTTAGTAAGAACCTCTCACCTACTGAAGCAAATTATACTGTCACAAAGAATTTTTTTTTATCAGTAGTACATGCCATCAACAAGTTTAGACACTATATAACAGGATACAAAGTTTTTGTGCACACTGACCACTCAGCTATCAGATTTCTAATGAATAAACCTGTTACAAATTCTAGAGTAACTAGATGGTTGTTGTTACTACAACAATTCAATATCACTATCATAGATAGGCCTGGAAGAGACAACTTGGTTGCTGATTTCTTGTCTAGGCTTATCCATACAGGTGACAGTACTCCAGTAGATGATGATTTTCCGGAAGAGAATTTATTTTCCATTTCTGCTTCTGCCCCCTGGTACGCGGACGTAGCCAACTATTTGGTAATCGAGAAGCTGCCTCAAGGTATGACATCCAGAGAAAAACAAAGAATCATTAAGCTAAGTGCCAATTATATGTGGCATGAGGATACCCTATACCGAATGGGACTTGATTTGGTAATCAGAAGATGTGTTCGAGAAGAAGAAATGTAGGATATCTTTAGAGCCTGCCATGATGGCCCATGTGGAGGCCACTTTGATGACAAAATGACAGCTTACAAAATCCTACAATCTGGCTATTATTCGTCAACCATTTTCAAAGATGCAAAGAAATACGTGGCCAGTTGTGATGATTGCCAAAGAATGGGGAAACCTACAACAATTGACAAAATGCCACTCCAATCCCAAGTAGTAATCGAACCCTTTGAAAAATGGGCCTTAGATTTTGTAGGACCTATCAATCCCATGTCCTACAAAAAAAAATACATATTAGTTTGCACAGACTATGTAAAAAAATGGGTAGAAGCCAAGGCCCTGTATTCAGCTAATGAACAATCTACTGTAGACTTTCTCTTTGATGAAATTTTCACTTGTTTCGGGGTAGCTCGGGAAATAGTCACTGACCAAAGGACACAATTCACCTCAAATTTGGTCAAGGCTCTTAACAAACAATACAAGATCAAACACAGAAAGTATTCGCCCTATCATCCCCAAGCCAATGGTCAAGTGGAATCGAACAACAAAGTGATAAAGGCCATCCTCACTAAGACTGTTCAGCTGCATCACAACCACTAGACTGATAGGTTGCCTGAGGCCTTGTGGGCCTATAGGATAGCCTGGAGAAATACAACAGGCCATACACCTTATGAGTTGGTGTATGGGAAGAAGGTACTATTGCCCATAGAGTTTTAGGTAAAGACCTTCAGAACTGCCATGCAATTAGGAATGGACCTGAATGAAGCTCAAAAACAGATGTTATTACAATTGAACGAGCTTGATGGGATAAGACAGGATGCTCTACAAGGAACCACCTTGATACAAGAGCAAAGGACCAAATGGCACGACAAGTACATTAAAAAGAAGTCCTTCCATCCAGGTGATTGGGCCCCCCTATATGATAGCATATTCAAAATTTTTAAAGGCAAACTGTCTACTAGATGGATGGGGCCCTATGAGGTTGATACAATCTATGATAATGGTGCAGTAAGGATAAAGACTATTGATGAAAATCAGACTTCCCTTGTTGTAAATGGACATCGACTAAAGGTTTATCACAAACCTCTATCAAAGGAGGATTTTGTCAAAAATGTTCTTCAGACTTCCAAAATGCAACTGGTAAGCAAGAGGGTTTCTCCTCCTACTGACCTACCATAGTAAGTTCAAATTGTATAAATTCATTTTCTGTACATAGGTGTGTCATGAGATGAAGTTTTTCTTTATTTTTGGTGTAACTAACAAAGGAAAAATAATTTTTTATTTATTTTTGGTGGTGTTCCCATGTAGATAAACAAATAAGGAGGACAGCTACCAGAGAGAGTCTTATTTAAGTTTTCAGACTCTTTAAAATTGAAAATATCGGCAAGAAGGAACTGGCCTTGGCTCGATAAAAATCCATGGGACAGTATAGAGAGTCTTCTTTAAGTTTTTCAGACTCTTTAAAATTGAAAATACCGGCGAGCAGGAACTGAACCGGGCTCGATAAAAATCCATGGGACAGTATAGAGAGTTTCCTTTAAGTTTTTAAGACTATGTAAAATTGAAAATGACGGTGAGCATTGTTATCGCTCAGTTTGTAGTTTAGGTCAAGTAGCTGAAAGGTAAAGGTCAAACTGGCATAACAGGAGCTTCCACACCCACTGTCACCTCGATGGGGGGCTCTTTCTATTTAGGGTGGCTAAGCCCAAGGGCGACGTCCTTGGCAATCTGGGGTTTTGAAAGGTAAAGGATTAAAGGATTAAGGCAAGTTTTCCCTTTCACAGATTACCGCCAAGAAGATAGTCAGAATGAAGGAATACCACAGAAGAGGCACATGTTTGCGAGACAAGGTAGCAATAAAACTAATACATGTAGTAGTGGTTAGTACTTCAAAAACCAATGACTATCTATATCTCAATGTATAAGAACATATATAATAGTAAATATTGACGAAGTCAATGTTTGCAATAATGGCAATGTAAAGTCACTTGTCAACAAATACCAAAATGATATAGCATCCAATGAAATGATCAATCCTTGAATTAACTCAATGCATTAAATATCATTTAATGTTCATACACTATAAGTTGTTGCGTCACTATGCTAAAGATGACGTCAGCTTTTTCCTTTAGGGTTAGTGTATTAGACAAAGAGGTCAACATTTGGTTTATTTAGCCAATGAAATTTACCAATGTATCAATGTCTGTCATTAGATGACTAAGCCACAGTGTTTTTTTATCAATCACAAGCTCAAAAAGGGCATGACGTCATCATCAATTTCTAGGTTAGTAGACGTTAGGGTTAGTTAGGGTTTCAAATTTGAAAGTTTTGAAAGAATGTTTTGGCACAACAAGCTCAACATTGGAGAGAAAGACCAGTGCCTTAGGGTATTATGGAGTCAAAAGCAAGGGCAAGATCTCGGGAGGATCAAAATCTAAAGACTAGAGAGTTAGGTTCTATGGTGCTACAATGGCAGGGCCCTAGAATCAAAACCCTAAGGGGAGGAGGCTCATTCCGGTGTTGCTTAAGCAAGGCCTCATGCTCCTCCCTCTTTATTTAAATATTCTTAGCAAAACAACTAGTTTTAAAACACAAATCTAAGGGTGAAAAGTGTTGCAAGAGCAAGGCCCTTCAAACCCTAAAAGTCAAAACCCTCGGTGTAGAATCAACTAGGCCTAGGACGTCTCCTTCTTTCAACTTATGTTTGAATGCTAACTCAGAAAAAGGATGATTAGTGTAGCAACGGCTAGGCTATATCTTCCTTAATCAATGGCTAAAACAAGTTTCTCACTCATGGGGACATATAGCAAGGACCTACTTGTGTGCTTTCTACCTAGGGTTTCAAGATTAAGCAATATAATAGCAATATAATAACAAATGTAAGAGATTTAACCTCCAACCATTCATTCAAGAAGTTTTGCATGAGAAATACACTTACAAATCATGAAGAATGCTCATCAAACCTTAGTTGTAAACCTTCCAATGAGAGAAACACCATAAAAATGCCAAGAATAATCCTCCACAAGAGTTGCGCCTCACTTCCAAGAGCCAAAATACCAAGACAAAAGACAAATGTAGATCTCTCACAAGAGAGTGAGTTATGTTATGATTAAAATGAGGTCCAACGTCCTCTATTTATACCAATCTTATGACCTTTAATTATAAAAATAGGTCATTAAAACAGCCGACAAGGCTGGCCAACAATATTACACAGTTTTTTACATTAATCTGCTAGAAAATGTCATAATATGAGCTAAAAGGGGGACGTCAAGCCCCTCTGAGGGAGACGTTGGCCCTTTTTGGGCTAGCATAGCATCCAGAAAACCAGACGTTGACCCTTCAAGGGCTCCTCCAAGCTGCCACACGTGCCAAATGACCTCACCACACTGTCACACGCTCCAGACAATGCCCAGCTCTATCAGGTGGCGTCCTGTCCATCAAAGGCACACGTTCCAACTGTAGTGGGTGATCCCCCCTAGGCCGGGCTCTGCCAAAGTGTCCTGGGTGGAACGTCCTTCTTCCTTCTCATGCAACGACTCATCACAGCGCTGTCCTGTCTCTGCCATCCCAACAACCATCTGATGGGATCTTCAGCGCCATGGAGGTCCGAGATAATAATATCTTCATGTGTACCGGTCCACTGGTACCTGTCCATCAGGTATGGTCCTGCACATCAAAAACTACGCCCTCCATGGGCTCATCAGTCCTCGGGATCATAGCAATGTCAATTGTATTTCATCATTAAATTTATCAAATACATGCATAAATCCCTAGCATATCCTCTAAGAGCTCAAAGACATTACACATATCTACTATACAAAGTCAAAGAAACAAACATAATAACCTATTGGGATGATATCCACAAGAAAAGGAAAGTTTCCACAGAGGATGATTCAAGCCATGTCTACGAAGTGATGTGGTCTAGGGATGTCTAGTCATAGTAAGACCAGGGGTAGGTGTTGTCTGTGGGTGCCTTTGTAGGAGGTGATTTGTACCCGTCATGGATGCACTTTTTCCAAGCCCCTTTGTTGCCTTTATTCTTTTATTTATTGCTTTTCTTTCTTTTTTACTTCAAGGTCTGACTAGAGGACACTGCCTTGGCATGGTGACCAGAGCTGACAGTGTTACCCACTGGTATTTTCGCAGAAATGATAAGGATGGCTCGTGATGAGACCCCCTTTCCCTTGGCCATGCAACCAAAGGTCATTGCCCTGGCATGGTGACCAAATGATGGAAATGTCATACTGCTAGATACTTATGAACATAATGGGTCGGCTCATGATGAGACCTCCCATCCTCTTGGTTAGGTCTTGTTTTTATCATTTTTCTTAGGGTCCCTTTTGTTTCTTATCGAGAGGCCTTTTATTGCCTTCTCGGGGATCCCTGGGCGAAGCATCTCTAGGTTTCATTTCCTATGGTTTTATCTTTTACCAGCTGCTTTTACCCCTTGGGCCTTTAGCCCCTTCTTCCCAAAGGACAGAGTGTAACCCTCAAAAGGTCATCCTAATGGCCGGACTAGGGGAATGGGATGGATGAATGGGAGATAAGATGTAAAATGATAAAATGGTGGG
>SNQJ01S0007869.1:106146-166896 GCA_010110895.2 Picea sitchensis | reverse complement strand
TGGATAACAAACATGCCACATCATTAATGTGCCACGTCATCAAGATGGTACGGCCCTCCACGTGGCCGTACGGACTGTACGGACAGGTACAGTCAGCACCCCAATTTTGACCTGTTTGACTTGGCGGTAAAATCGCGATATCTTCTCCATACGGACTCCATTTTCGAAAATAAATATACCGCCGGATTCGGGAAAACGAGACGGACGCAATGGCACTGTTTTTGTCTCAATTCGAGCACTTTGAAAATTGAACAAATTTGATCCCCTGATCACTCACCAAGCTAAGCCTTAACAAAGTCCACCTGACCACTATGCCATGCGTTGGTTCTTGTAATGGATGTGGGTTTAAATTTATTTAAAGTTACTTTGTTATATGGTTGGCGCGGGGTCGGGCCGGGGTTTAGCCCTAGCCCACGGTTTTCTGTGTTTCAACCATATGACCCTTGTACACCATATGTGCGTCGGGTTTTAAATGTTTAACCCGTGGTTTTATGGTGTTGCATGTGACCATAACTGGAGCACGCGAGGGTGGTTTTAAAATGGTTTTGGCAGTTGGCCCTTTTTACAAATGCGTAAGGTCATATGACCTGCACGTGCCCGAGAGCTTGGCGGTTAGGGGCTTGTGGCGCCCTAACCATCCTACAGTTTGCACAGTTATTTGGTTGTGTGTGTGTGCTGGGTTTTTACTTTATTTATTGCGTGTGTGCCAGGTTCATTTCACAAGGGTGCATTTTGTAGATGCAAAGCCAGCAAGCTTGAAGGAAGAATGGCAGGAGGCCTATCTTCTTCATTTTTTGGCCGATTGAGGTGCCGTAAAAGCCCAGCTAGGGGTTTTTGGATGTCTTGAATCCATTGACACTATTATCAAGTCCATTTGAAGACTTATTTTGTAGGATTTTAGCCATTGAAGTTTCAGCAAGCTCTAGGGAGCTGCCCTCATTGATTGAGGACATGTTTTTGGTGAGCCTATGCGTGTTTTCTGTGATTGAATAATCATTTTTGGCTAATTGTTATGCTATAAACACATTGGGACAGGTTTCAAAGGCTTTTGAGGACTTTTACATGTGTTTTTTCCAAAGAGAAGCTCAGGGAAGCTTAAGGCCACATGTAGAAGAGGTCATGCCCGGATGAGCCATGATCTGTTTTCAGAGTTCTATTTGTCATTTTTGGGGGTTTTATGTGTTTTGATCTCAATGGTACAGTTTTTTTTTCCATTGGAGTTGAGCAGTAGCTTGTAAAATAACTTTTTACAAATTAATCCCAGAGAGCCAAGTCCATTAATGGAGGCTCAAGGAGATGCAGCCCGGAGGGGGGTGAACTCCTTTATCATGTTCTGATTGTTCTGAGTTTGATGGTTTATTTGCTGCAAGTTATGTTGCTGTGTATTTATTGAAAGTACATATATAATAATTTAAAAGAACGTATCCTCACACATAAGCATTTACAAGAAGATTCATAAACTTGGCACATAATTTTGTTCTTGCATATTTTAACACATGAAGCAAGGTTCTGTAAAGTTTATTTTAATGAAGTAGAGGGTGGTTGCATAGCATAACAAGTCAGCCTTCTATTTTCAGATCGCCCTTCAAACCTTAAAAGTCAAAACCCTAGGTGTAGAATCAACTAGGCCTAGGACGTCTCCTTCTTTGAACTTATGTTTGAATGCTAACTCAGAAAAAGGATGATTAGTGTAGCAACGACTAGGCTATATCTTCCTTAATCAATGGCTAAAATAAGTTTCTCACTCATGGGGACATATAGCAAGGACCTACTTGTGTGCTTTCTACCTAGGGTTTCAAGATTAAACAATATAATAGCAATATAATAACAAATGTAAGAGATTTAACCTACAACCATTCATTCAAGAAGTTTTGCATGAGAAATACACTTACAAATCATGAAGAATTCTCATCAAACCCTAGTTGTAAACCTTCCAATGAGAGAAACACCATAAAAATGCCAAGAATAATCCTCCACAAGAGTTGTGACTCACTTCCAAGAGCCAAAATACCAAGACAAAAGACAAATGTAGATCTCTCACAAGAGAGTGAGTTATGTTATCATTAAAATGCGGTCCAACGTCCTCTTTTTATACCAATCTTATGACCTTTAATTATAAAAATAGGTCATTAAAACAGTCGACAAGGCTGGCCAACAATATTACACAGTTTTTTACATTAATCTGCTAGAAACTGTCATAATATGAGCTAAAATGGGGACGTCAAGCCCCTCTGAGGGAGACGTTGGCCCTTTTTGGGCAAGCACGACATCTAGAGAACCAAACGTTGGCCCTTCAAGGGCTCCTCCAAGATGCCACACGTGCCAAATGACCTCAGCACACTGCCACATGCTCCAGACAATGCCCAACTCTCTCAGGTGACGTCCTGTCCATCAAAGGAACACGTTCCAACTACAGTGGGTGATCCCCCCTAGGCTGGGCTCTGCCAAAGTGTCCTGCATGGAACATCCTTCTTCCTTCTCGTGCAACGGCTCATCACAATGTTGTCCTGTCTCTGTCATCCCAGCAACCGTCTGATGGGCTCTTCAGCCCCATGGAGGTCCGAGCTAATCATATCTCCATGTGTACCGGTCCACTGGTACCTGTCCGTCTGGTATGGTCCTGCACATCAAAAACTACGCCCTCCATGGGCTCATCAGTCCTCGGGATCATAGCAATGTCAATCATATTTCATCATTAAATTTATCAAATACATGCATAAAATCCCTAGCATATCCTCTAAGAGCTCAAAGACATTACACATATCTACTATACAAAGTCGAAGAAACAAACAGAACAACCTATTGGGCTGATATCCACAAGAAAAGGAAAGTTTCCACAGTGGATCATTCAAGCCATGTCTATGAAGTGATGTGGTCTAGGGATGTCCAGTCATAGTAATACCAGGGGTAGATGTTGTCCATGGGTGCCTTTGTAAGAGGTGAGTTGTACCCGTCATTGATGCACTTTTTCCAAGCCCCTTTGTTGCCTTTATTCTTTTATTTATTGCTTTTCTTTATTTTTTACTTCAAGGTCTGACCAGAGGACACTGCCTTGGCATGGTGACCAGAGCTAACAGTGTTACCCACTGGTATTTTCGCAGAAATGATAAGGCTGGCTCGTGATGAGACCCCCTTTCCCTTGGCCATGCAACCAAAGTTCATTGCCCTAGCGTGGTGACCAGATGATGGCAATGTCATACTGCTAGATACTTATGAACATAATGGGTCGGCTCGTGATGAGACCTCCCATCCTCTTGGTTAGGTCTTGTTTTTATCATTTTTCTTAGGGTCCCTTTTGTTTCTTATCGAGAGGCCTTTTATTGCCTTCTCGGGGATCCTTGGGCGAAGCATCTCTAGGTTTCATTTCCTATGGCTTTTATCTTTTACCAGTTTCTTTTACCCCCTGGGCCTTTAGCCCCTTCTTCCCACAGGACAGAGTGTAACCCTCAAAAGGTCATCCTAATGGCTGGACTAGGGGAATGGGATGGATGAATGGGAGATAAGATGTAAAATGATAAAATGGTGGGATCGGACGATGGCTCTGCAAATCCCCCCTGGTGGCTAACCAAAACCTATGAATAGCAACTTGCTAGGTCACCCCATTGATCCCCCCAACAATGGTCAAGTGGATTAGTGTAAGATCCAAGCAATCATCAAAAATGTAAGGAACCTGATGCATATATAAGAAGGTTATAATGATCAAACATGACACATACCATGATACCTCAGACCAATTACCTCATGGAGCAAGAGTCTCCTCTGATGCAAGTCCAATCCGATGGTGATGGAAGTTGTTGCTGCTGACAGGACAAGTCTGGCGAAGAAGAAGAAGGATGGGCCCTCCAGGGCCATGCTCGGGTCAATCCTACTCTCGGTACTCCATGTCTAGGACCTGTGGGCCTCGAGACATGATCTCCTAGTTATCCCTAGAAAACGGGGATAACAAGCATTAACTAATCTGGGCTCGATAAAAATCCACAGAAAAGTAGTAGTTAGGATTATTATTGTATTGTAATAAAAGAGGAAATGCCAGAAGAAGAGGAGTTCGGTCATCTCAGTCACTGGTCATTACATAGTACCCTCCTATTGCAAATATTTCCTGCATTATTCCTCTATAAACTTTGGCAACTACATGGTTTCTTAGACGAATTTGACCACAGAACACCAGCTATTCCTATAAATCACTCACCAGAATTAGTGTCAAGATTTTTAAGCACTAGGAAAATGTTCATTTTTGTGCTTATCTCGCATCAATGATCACCTCTATGTACGAAGGGCCACCCCTGTACCAAATCATCTCGTTGTGCCTATCCGTAACCAGATCCTATCCAGTATAAAAGAAGGGACCCTGCGCTATTCCAGTACTAATTACCAATTTTACACACAAGTGATCTGACACTCAGGTAATCCGATACTCAGGTGATCTCGTACCAACTACAAATTCTACACACAGGTGATCTAGTACTTAGATGATCCCATACCAATTTCAACTCGGCGCCCAAGCGATCTGGTACTCATACGAATATGATGGGTAACTTTCATCATGTTTCCAAGTCGTTGTCCAATTATTAGTGCTAGGACATACAGATTCGACACTTTTTTCGTGTTATTTAAAGGAATTAGACTAAATATGCATTTAGAACATCTGATTGCTCTTGGATCATGATGTACCCCTGTTTTGTCATGAATCTCTGTAGAAATCTTAGACCTCACTTTTGTGAGGAGGAAGTGTCCTACGAAATATCAAGAGTGCAAAGTCATGATGTCTTTTACCGGATCAAACTCATACTCCCTCTGTCTATCTGGTAAATAAACCCCATGATTTGTTTTCGTACTATATGAGATGACATGAACCATGAATCACAGCATATCGAGTAATGATCCCAGCCGATTTCATATACACGAGTCCTGATCATAACGACCACATCCTTCCGTGAATATCGTTTGACACCAAGCTTCCCATGAATCTGGAATCCGTTAGTAGATCTGACCTACCTCACCATATCATCATGAGTATTGACGTGACCATTGTAATCTACACTTACATTCATAAACACTCTTCTAGATGGCTCTGCCATCTAGATGAGCGTTATTTACCATTGTTGTCACACTGTCTACAGACACCCTATGCCTTCGTATCCCTTGCATATTTTTCCCAACTGATACTCTATCATCCAGTACTCAATCCTCGACCCTCTGTCTATGGTTTATCCACCTAAGAGAATTGTTTAAGCTATCATGGGGGTCGACAGGCATGAGCCCATATTTCAAATATACAGAGAAACAACAGAATATCAAGCTTGTAAGAAAAAATATTAACATGCAGGGTGGGTGCCATTCTTGGAGAAATTTAAAGGTCATCATGAGGGAATTTCTCTCGTCTTTGCACATACATATGATGGAGAAAATGTGCAGCATGGGGATGTGAAGTTAACAATTACAGAGGCAACTATAGAAGAAGCTACAGGTCTTCCGATGGCTAGAGAAAAATACTTCAAGAGAGTGATCGTTGACAAAAATCTCTATCAAAAATTCCTCATTCCAGAACATCACGACCCCGATTGGACCAAAGGCGTCCCTTGAAGCTACATCAAAGAAGAATATTGGACGATTCTTATAACTCTGCAAAAATTCCTCACCTGCAAAGGAAGGTATATCATGACCTTCATTTATCATTTAATTCTTTTATCACATTTCGAGGGAGGACCATGGATTAATTTTTCCTACTTTTTATGGATGAGTTTAAAGAAAATGGCAAGAGGGGTGAGGTCAGTTTCCAAGAAACCTGAGACTAACCTTCATCATCACAGTTTAATCAAACTTCTAGTTGTTCATGCTTTAAAAACACAAGGGGGTAGTTGGAAGCAATTAATCCAATAGAGTTTCGCTCAAGAAAAATCCAAATCAGTTGAGACATAGGAGGTAGGGACACACAGTGAAGGCTCAAGCAGAAAGGCAAAGAAAGACAGAAAAATGACATTAGGAGGTAAAGAAGACACTGCTATGCCCAGCTCATCTTAGCCCATTGAGAAATCAGTGACAGAAAATTTCGTCGTAGGGGAACCTGTTATATCAAGAAAGAAGATAGCCACTCAATTATAGAGAGTAAGTCCTACCTCGGTTCAAAGGAGTAAAATATGAAAAGAAGGCTCAGAACTAGGTGGTAAATCAGATAGCATTCCTGAAACAATTGTGGAAATGTCATCAGAACTAGATAGTCAAATAGAGAAGACCCTTGACTTCCATTTACAAAGCAAGAAAAAGTCTGCACAAGCTAAAGCATCTAGCTCGGTCCCGCGCCCCAAAGACCAACAATCATAGAATAAGAAACAGAAGAAGGAGGAGACAGATCAATAGGATATTTTACTAGAGCCAACTATAAAACCCCCTCCGAAATCCTCTAAAGAATTGAAAAGTATTTCTGAAGTTACTCGGCCTTCCCAAAAATCAGTTGGTGAACTGAAGGAGATCGCTAAGGTGACAAGTAAAAATAAAAAGAAACTAGAAGGGAAGGAGGCACAAGTTCCAGAGCCCACACCTCAATCTTCCAGGATAGGAATATGAGTTTTCTAGCAGAAGTAAAGCCCAGAATTTACAATTCAAGCCTGCAAGATAAAAGTCAAGTCAACACAGGAGGAAAAGGTGTCCAAGCCTACCCCTATCAGTAAATCTAAGAAAAGAAAATTGCTTGAAGAAACTCCTACCCCTGTCAGAAAGTCTAAGAAAGCCTCACTGCCCATACGCAGGACCACCAGAAGTATGGCCAAATAGGCGACAACTCCAAACATACCTTCTCCTCAAAGAGAATCCATGGATATTCCAAGTTCTCTAGAAAAAGGGAGTGGATGGGGAGCTACCACAAGTGAAACAAAAGGATTGGTAACAATAAGTGAGACGAAAGGGTTGGTGATAGAGACTTTGATGGATTTGAGGAATGGAAAAGAAGCTCGAGAGGTGGTAACTCAAGAAGCACTCACACCAAGTCTAGGCAAGTCCTTGAGTAGATGAAAAATGATAATAAAGGCTCTGAGGAGTCTGAGGAAAGAAAAAGAGGCTCGAGAGATGGTGGCCAAGAAAGTACTCACACCAAGCCTAGACAAGTCCCTGAATGAACAAACATTATTAAGAAAAATTGAGAGATTGAAGCAAGAAGTTGAAGAATACAAAATACTGGATAGGCATATCAAGGCAGAGAATGCGGAATTGAAAGAGCAACATGCAGAGGTCTCTACCAAACTTAACAAGGTCTTGCGATTGATCCATTACACTAGGGTGATCAAGAAGGAATTGAAGAATGAAGCTTCTGGTGTTAACATCTTGCAATCTGAGGAATGACAGAGGAGGTTCCAATTGTGCAAATAGCTTTTGGGTTTCATTTTTTGACAACGTTGCATGAGGACATGCAACATCTTCAGCATGGGGGAAATGTTGAGTCTCTATTTTGACATAAATAATGCCCTATCTTACCCTATATCTAAGCCTTTTTGCCTCTATTATAAACCTATACTAGACTACTCCCTCCCAAAACACATGCCTAATAGCTATGTCATGTCCACAAGGGGTAATTGATGATTTAAAGCATGTTTGTTTAACTTTCTTAAATTAATTCGATTGAAAGTGTTTTATTTTGTATAGTCCTAATGATTTGATTTATGAGCAGTCTATCCGACACTACCAGACATCATGTAATATACTACCAAATCCATTCTAGTACCCAAGATAGTTTTAATCCTGTACCAAATCCATTCGGGTACCAAGACGTGTGTTATCCCGGTACTACCTGCTCTGCTCTATTCTGGTACTAGATTCGCGACTGTGTGAAATCTGGTGCCAGAACCTCTATTTCTAGAATGCGCCAGTTGGACAAAAATAATGGTGAAGATTTCAAGAAGATAGTTGGATAGAAGCGCCCGAGTCAATTTTCCAGTTGCAAGAGACTCCATCGCTCATGCACTTCGTGTCATGAGGATGGAGTCGATTCCTAAAAATTCGATGTAAATCTTAAATGTGAAATCTCTCAAACTGTTTAATGTTTATCCATATATATTGATAGTATCAGCTTACCTTATATAAGGAATGTTGTATAGATGATAGCAGGGAATAATAGTGAATGTAAAAAAGTATACTGTAAGAACCAGAGAATACTTATCATTTTCATGTATGAAGTAAAAGATTGTTGATCCAATTTACCAGCTAAATTAATACAGAAGATCTTTTATGTCAATTCTTGGATGTGAGTGAAAATTTTTAGTTTGTTACTTCCTTAAGAGGTTCCTTGTTGGTTCGGAAAGGGCCCACCACCTCAACTAAGGTAAACCTCCTTGTATACGTTATGTGTGTTTGTGTGTATAGTTTACAGTAGTGTGTGTGTGATTGGCCTTTACTTCATTTTCAGGATTGAGCATTGAGTTAATCATTTTGGATTGGTGTGAATAATCAAGTGTTAGATCGAATAGACATTTCATTCTCAGATGTTGAAGGTATCTATTTCATAATTTGAAGTGTGGGACTAATATTTTGAGTTTATGACTGTAGTAGACCTAGCATCACAAGGACCAAGAGACTTTATATTTCATCTTCATGTTCTGTAATAAAGTCTTTCAGTTATACTGAACTTCCCTTGTGCTGGTTTCATTGAATTACATGAGGTTGAAGTTGGCTTTTGTTTTGAGAATGGTTGGAATTGATTGTTTTAATTGCTACAGGAGACAAGCTTCTTAAAGTTCATCTTTTCAATTCAAGCGCCTGAAATGAACAGACTTGTTTCTCTAGGACAACATCTCTTTGATTGACTGTTTGTTTAAGTTTCATTATCAGTTTTATCTTATAGGTTCAAAGAATACTTTGAAGTATTTAGAAATCTTAGAAACGTGATTTTAATGTTATTAATTATTTCCTATATGCAACAAAATTAGGTAGGTTACTTGTGGTTACTTGTTCTCAGCACATATAGTGTAATGACTCTTTCGATTACGAATCTTGGATTGACATTTAAATGAGTGTGAGATATACATTGAACATATTTACACACCAACAAAGAGTTTCCTCTCCAACCTAAATCAAGGCTCTAGCCTAGACTAGTTGATGGACCCTACAAACATAAAGTCTAGTTGATTTTAATTAATCATTAATTTGTTATGGCTTGTCTTAAGTCAAAGGTTATGAAAGTGAAACTAGTGATGTTTTGAGAGATGAAAGAAAATATAAACAGAAAGATGGAAACAAAATAACTTCTTGACAAAAATTTTAATCATCTTTTCAAACTAAATTTTTTTCTAAGATCTTTGAACAGCAAAATCAAAATAGGATTTCACTAGACTATGAGCTACTTATTATCCTAAGTAAATAGCCAAGAACTTATGAAAGAAAAACTTTTCCCGGTTACTAATGCAAACCAACAACTACTTAACCAAGAAATAAAAGATTTTTTTATTTTATTTAATGCTCGCAAAGTAAAAAGGAAAAATGACGACAAGTAAAGACCAAGAAAAATTTCTAGCCTGAGCGTAGATCACAAAGAGTCACTAACAATAACACACTAGCTGATGAAAGCAGACTCTCACACTTTTCTAAAAACCCTATGAAAGAAAAAATTGAGGAAAATTTTTTAACGAAAAAGAAAGCTATTGTTGTAATCAGACCTAAGTTGTCGACTGCTATGACAAAGACCAAGATTAAATCAAGGAAATCCCTGAGAGGTATAACTCTTGATAAGGAAGAGGATGACTGCCTCTCCTTAAACAAAAAATTTCTCGACAGGCACATTGCTGACAGTTCAACAGCCAACGTGTGCACATGAGTTGTGTAAGGTCAGAGCGTGTGTACATGCATGCAGGCCTTATACAGGCCGCGTGTACCTCTGCAATTCTTCAAAAAATAAAAAACAAAACAAGCAATCAAACACTGGAAGAGACTACTGGTATTGAGAACCATAGTCCCTTGAAGACTCAAAAACTTACTTTGACAAAAAATAAAAACAATTCAAGGAAAATTTCATAAAACAAAACCAATCTGAGGTGGTACTTAAGCTACAAAATGCAAAAACAGAGACCATAATGAGATCCAGAAAACCCCTAAGAAGGATCACTTCTGACAGGGGAGAGGATGAATGCCTCTCTAAAAAAAAAAAATATGAAATCAAACACGCGATTGACACTTCATCAGCTATCGTGTGCATGTGGGCTGTGTGAAGGTAGGGTGTGGATACAGGCATACATGCCTTCTACAAGCCGCGTGTACCTCCATGACTTCCATAAAATAAAAAGAAGCCAAGCAAAGAAAGCAAAGAATACTGTAGAAGACCAGAATCTCTACTAGCTCAGACTCTTGCGGAAACTCTGAAAAAAGGTGATGAAACCAATTTAAAACTACCAAAAAAGTACCCCCAGAAAACCCGAGAGATCCCCAGTATGGTTGCCAATTCTATTGTGGGCGGGAAATCCCTCCTACGAACTAGCACTAAGGGTTTTATCATGCATGCAGAAATGACCTAAAGCTTCCTACTTTCTACCATCATCCCATGCCTAAACCCCACTGTTCATATGCAAATACAAGGTTAAAGAGATCAAGTTGTCGTACCTTATTTTTCATGTTCGATGTCGATCCCTTTTCACGCTTGGTTGCTCTTTGAATGCAACTCTCCTCCCAAGGCTGACCTGCATTCCCAAAAGACAAACGAAGAACTCCACATGCATTTGATCTATGAACTAATGGGTTAGAAATTTAATCAACATGTAATCAATATTAAAACAATGAAAACCTCATATGGCGGGACGAGAAAAGTACTTTTATTAATCTCATGAGAATACCTTATAATAGTGAGATCATCCACTGATCCTCGAATCTAGTCCTAGGCTCCTCTTCAACTGTGCTCCAACTGCTTTTGTATATGCTTCTCTTCACAAAATAGTTGCAAAAGGTTGAGGCAAGGGGTATGCTAATTCGGGTAGAGTTTCTTTACTATGATTTTCCTCCTTTCAAATGGGACCCCTACCCATTCTTTTATAGTCTAGAAGGAGCTAGGTATTTGGTCGAGTGACTGGCCATGAATGGTCGAAAGGTTTAGTTAACTTACCCAAAACTGTGTGTTTTGTCAGCAACTTTCCATTTTTCGTGCTTTTGTAGGTACACGCGAGCTATAGTGGGTCAGCTAGAGTGTACACACGGGCTGTAGTGGAGCAGGGTGTGTGTGCCTTTAAAAAGGTTTTTTTTTAGAAGAGTTGTTCAGTACTGGCTTGGCAAAGAAGGAATATGATATGGCCTAATGCTAGGTAAGCATGTTTGGTGCAAATTAGGGTTATAACACTATTCTTTGGTTCTATCTTCGCTGGTTAAAACTACTGGTGGATCTTTGTGTAGTTCTTTTTCCTTTTCCTGATTCTTATCAACCTCTTGATTTTTGAAAACCTCTTTACCATCAGGAACATTTATTGATTTAAGTAAATTTTCCTTTTGTGAAGGAATTTTCAGCAGGTCTGATACTTGAACCAATATTTTAGCATTCAAAATCCAACTACCTAAATCAATATCTAGATTAGTAATTGGAGGAGGATTAGTTACCTTGGGAAAGTTTGCTTGAGACTTGCTTGCACCATCTCTCCCTTTTCTCTGGTATACTATCCCTTTATGTCTGGCCATCTCTAGGATCTACTCGTTTGTGGGCTTGTGTCCATACAACTTTGTAACATTATCATGCTCTTCAACCACATTATTTGTTTGTTCACACCCTTCTTGCATTTTGAGCCAATAATCCATTGACAAAGGGTGAGTTTCTCCAAATTTATGTATGTGGTTAGAGCTTCTTGATTGCCCCACAAAGTTGTTTGTTGGATGGAGGCCTTGCTCATTTATTTGAAAAAATACTAGACAAGTGGACTCTTCATGAAAGTCCTCACATGCTCTACAAAAGGTTGGTATGTCCTCATTTACCACATTATTAGATTATAACTGAATAGGTGGCCTTTGTTCTTGTTGAGGAGTTTTCTTTTGCCATCTTTCATTATCAGGCCTCGGTTGGAATCTATTATTTTGATTTTGGGACCTCTCCATGGCTATCAACCTATTTTGAAATGCACTAAGTTGGGTAGCGTGAGTTGCCTCCATTCTTTTAACCATCTCTGTTATGACCTTTAAAGGGTCATAGGCTAGATCTTTATTGTTTGGAATTGTTGCTTTCTCTTTAGGATCTGATTATCTTGAAGAACTGCCTCTTGTGAATCCTAGAAGGTTCGACTTTCCTGAGGCTTGCATGTTTTTTTCAATCTTCATAGTGGTTTCTTGAGATGTTTTGAGGTCGATGGGTTCTTTATCTCTTAGTTGATATCTCATTTCACCACCGAATGCCTCAATATAGTAGATCAAGATAACACTCTCATGAGGTTTGATGTCTTTGTGCATGCTTGAAACTAGTTCGTTGAACCTTTTGTTGAACTCGTCCATGGTTTCATTTTCATTTTTTTTCATTGTGTTGAGGGCCGCCAAAAGATGACGATGATMTCTTTTCTCCCCCCACTTTTCAGTAAAGGCATCTATGATATCCTTCAATGTTTTGAAGGTGTTATTTGGCTTGTCTTCATACCAGTCTGAAGCATCATCTTCTAAGGAAAGAACAAATAACTTCATTTTTACATCTTCATAATCGTGTGCAACACACCATTTATTTATACATCTCATGAAAGACTTGACATGCATCTTAGCTGAAATGACATTATTGCCTTGAAAACTAGGAAGTTTCTCAATTGCTTTTTCAGGAATAGCATGTGGATAATTGTTTATTGCATTAAAATCACATGGAGCATATATGGCCATTTCTGAAGTAAAACTACTACTAGCAAAAGGCAAGTGGATATAAAAAATGGACTTTGTTCCTAAATGACTAAGTACTCTATGAAAAGAGGCTTTAGCTAACCTTCTTTGTTAAACCTTCTCAGGTTTAGGAATGAAGTTAAGAATGCCTTTTGAATTCCTTCTTGTAGAATACCTAGTTAAATTGGAATTAAGTGGAGTCGCCAAATGGTTGAGTCTATTTCTGATAAACTACAAGCATAAAAAACTAAGTAAAAACAAGGAAAAACAAGTCGTGTTCCGAGAATAGAAATATTTATCCCCAGCAACGGAGCCAAAATGTTGCCACCTTACACACACTTGGGAGACGTGGAGGAAATATTCAATCCACTCAGTGTATCCTTGGGGGCAAGTGAGAGTTAAGGTGTTGTCACCTAATCCTCAACTCCTTCGTCTAGGCCAACTCCTAGCGAAACCAAGGGGGGTAGTCACTAACAAATATACTAAGGCTTGAACTAATCTAAGTACAAGAAATGAAATCTAGGAGTTTATTTATTCATTCAACAATCAACCATAAATTGAAATACACATAAACCAATTATTCATCCACGATATAACATCAAGCAAATACTTGCATAAAAGGATACTCGGGTACGTTTGTTAAATGCAAGTAAATTTAAAATTTGCTTCAAAGACGATATACAATATGTAAAAAGAAGCATGTGGCTTTGCTGAGTGTAAAATGATACCAGTGCCTTAAAGTGAATCGTGGGAAATGTAGTTCATGTGTTTTGTTAAGATAAATTGATGTTGAATTAATAAAATGGTTTGGGCCTCCTTGGAGGTTATCTCTTTGTTTGGAAACTTGCGGAGAGTTTACCAAAACCCAATGGTTTCACCAGTAAACTCACTCAAAGTGTTGGATGTCCAAAATGGGTGGGAAGCCAGGTACCGAGAGGGCCCGCCTTACTTCGCAGGTCACTTTAAGGTGTTTTCCCATGCATTAAGATAACTACTTTAGAGATTGTCCTAATTAATCTATCAACCACTGACCAACACAGTGTGTATGAAACTTACTTCCAACAGATCAAGATTAGCTCGCAACTAGAAGGGTCAGGAACCACACTGTGAGCTGAGGGAATTTGTTTATTTTAAACAAGAAAATAAATAACTGAATTGAAATGTGAGACTAATTATTAATCCACACTGACCAGGCCTCTTTCGACGAGCTGAGGGGATGGTTTATTTGCCAAATTGAAATTGCAGTAAGTAAAACTAATCTAGCAATTAGTGTTCTACTTTGCAAAAGGAAATCTAATCTAAACTGATTTAACTTTATGTGAAATGTGATGAATTGAGATATTTCTTTATCTTATCTTTATACGTGAAATAATTTGGAACTTTAAGCCAAGAAAAGAAGCTAAAAGGAAATATGCCCAAAATCACAACACCAACCCCCTTGGGGGGAAAACAAAAAGTGAGGCCTCCCTTGGCTCACTTATTTTATTAGCTCGGTTACAAGTGCTCTTTTAAGAGTCTTTAGATCTTCTTTCAAATAAGATTGGACCCTTATATATGGATCATGCAACTGAAAATTTACTTTTTTACAATGTTTAAAGAGAATAAGGCCACCTTGGGGTCTTAGAAACTTCAAATTCTTGGATTTTCAATAGAATTTCCTCTTGTCTTTGCACCAACCTACACAAAATCAGCGAGAAAACAAGATACAAATAGGGCCAAAGACACTTTAAGAGTGCTTTGGGTTATTAGTTTGCAAGACTAAAAAATTTTCTAAGTACAATCCTATGATAGACTAATAAATTTATGAATTTAACTAACTGGAAGAGCCCTTTTCTTACTATTCTTTTCGCTGTCCTAAAACAGAAATATAAAGACAATAAGCTTTTTCTCAAATATAGAAATTAAACTCTTGGAAAACACCTATCTTTAGCCTTTAATATTTTGTCAAAAGAAGAGAGACTAAAGATGAACTAAAGCAAGCTAGATCTAATTAAATCTTTCTTTAAAACTTGAGATCTAAACTACTTGCTTTGAAGTACATAAAGTAAATGAGAAATTCAGCCTTTGAAACCAACAATCCTTTTACTTTATGTGTATTTAGAACAAGTAACCAAAGGAACTAGAATTTGATGAGAAAGAGAGGAAATAAATGCTTGATTTTCTCGAAAGCCTTGGGCAATGGAGTCTCCTGCTTCGACGGAAAGTGGAGGGACTATGTTACTTCACCACAATTTTGAAGAATGAGGGGGCAGCAAGCTAGCTTACCCTCTCCTTCAAATGAGATATCCTACACAACTTCAAACTTCTTGCAAAGAGGTTAACCGCATTGGTGTCATATAATTTAGAAAATTTGAGAGCATGGGAATTAAACAAAAATAAGCATGCAATCAAACTACCTAGCATACATGAGACAATAGAAACAAGAAGCAAGCAAGATTCCTACTTCTATCCTATTCAAAGATAGCTCCCCTTACAAGGCCAAGAATCACCAAAAAAAATTACAAGAAATAATCAACAAAGCATATACCTCATATACACCATGCACATAGATAATCCACACACAATAGCTTTACACCGTTGAGTAGCCTCCAAATCCTTTTTATTCAAATAGAAATGAAATTACAGATTACAATAGCAAGCATCTCAACCCAAGCTCCAACTAACTTGCAATAGGAGAGAGTGCTTCAATATATAACAGATGAAGTGAATTTATCATGGAGGAGGGCACACCACTTGGTGAGAAGGGGCACACCACTTGGAGGGGAAACACATGCCAAGTGTGGGAAGTGTGTCTGCCACCTCTCCCACACATCTCCCAATTCTCCACCTATCAAATTTTGAAGGGATATGGGGTGCCGCCTCTCAAGAGGTTGGCTACCCCTCATGAGTATGTGCCACCTCTCAAGAGGTGCGCACCCCTTTATTTGGCACATGCTAAAACAACCATATTACATGCCAACTTTATTCCATTAACCAATGAACATCATCCTCTTGTTGCCACATAGCCTTTTGAGGCTTTATTTGGTCTCCAACATGTCCCCACATGTTTCCTTAATTTTTTCCCTTGCTGATTTTTTATGATTTTATTTGACTTTTTTGGGGTTTTGAAGTAAAATTAATTTTAAGTGATTAAAACCACTAATTTTACTCAACCAAGTGGGTACTTAGGTAATATGGGTGCTCTGGGTCCAAAAATGAGCACCCCAATGGCATATTAAGTCCCCTAGTACCACTCTTTTAATACATCTTTATTTTTTAATTAATAATTGTCGAATTCTGGCAATTTTTAATTAACTGAAAAAATTAAAAAAAATCTGATGGGGGACTTAGTACATTTCCATAAGACTCTAGCAGAATTTTGAGCATGGTAATATACATTATACACTAGGTTTACATCCATGCTCAAGCCTAACCATGGGCATATACTCCATCTTTGGAGGGATTGAGTGAAAATACTCATAAATTATAAATTGCCTAAAAACAACAAAATATAATTAGTAAGTGAAAAAACACTCCAGAGTATAACTCATGCTTAGGACTTAAGGTGGATAAGACCTTTTACAAGTTTATCATGCAACATCTCTTATTACAATTTTTCATGGAAATGTGAAGAGAAAAAGGTTGGTTTTTATGATCGGCTAAACTTCTGAACTCTGAATTTTGAACAATAATGTTCAAACTTTGGCGGCTCGCTGGAAGTCCATCCTAATGCAACTTTGATGGATAACATGGCCCATGAAGAATCTTGCTTGGCGTGCGATTCGACTATGTTGTTCAAGTTGACAAAGTCATCGGGCATGTCGAACTTGGGCAATCTGATATCCTTCATTGCTTTGTTGATTTTACCCCAATGTTTCTTGCATTTGACCCACTGCTCTTGAATTTCCCGGTGTGGTTCCCGAGACATTTTAGCCCAATACTCGACTGATCTCTTTATGCGATCAAGACTGCTTTCGCTCAACACTCGGATGTCGTGTTCTTCTTTATCTCAACCCTTCTAGACTGCACTAAGATAGTCAACTCTTTCCACAACTTGTTGCACCTTTTCGTACCACCACTCCATATCCTTGCACGTTGTGAGTTCCATGAGAGTATCTTCCTAGAACTCAGCTATCTTTGCAGTGAAAAGGTGCCACTCATTTGTGAACTTGTAGTAAGACTATTTAAACTCACTCCTTAGGTACACTGTGGCCTGTGTAGTGTCCTGATAATAATTATCCATATGGCGCAAATGTTCCAGTTCTTTCAGGGTGGCAACCAACTCCTTTTCATCCTTTTTATCTTTGTCTAGCGTGGCATCTGATATCGCTCTCCCTACATTGATAAGTTTAGATGTTCTAGCATTTTCTGTGTTTATCAAATCTTCCTCTGTATTGGCGAGGATGGAGTGATCCAATGTAATCCTCCTTTTCTTGGTGGTCCGTTGGAAAATAGCCTTCCTCTTTCAATCATAAGTGATCGTTTATATATTGGCTACCTCATCCACAGGTTCAGGAATCTGCTAATCACTCCATGTGAGTGTGTTTCCCAAACTTTTGGTGGTGTATATTTGTTTAGGATCAGGTTCTTGAACTTCCTCGTTGCGCTCCAAAGGCCCGGTCTCTGTCAGTCGTTTGTCGGGGGTCTAAGTATCGATCGAAATAGAGGCGTCGGGAATAGACTCGATACTTACTTGTTCATCGGTCGTTGAAACATTGATTTCCTTTTGCAGGGATCCTTCCTTTGGCTCGTCAGGTTCTGACGTGTCCTTCGGACTATCTACTTGGGTCTTTGGCGCATCAGGCCTCTTTGTGTCGAGGCCACTCTCGACTTATTTTTCTTTCTGTGTGACCTCCTTAGTTTGGACCCTGAGAACAAGAGAAGAAGTCTTCTTGTTGGCACAGGGGCAGACCCAGGGTTCACCTCCAAGAGCACACCAACAAGCCCTAACTACTGGCCCTTTCGGTAGCACCTAAGAGGCAGATGCAGTCTCACCCGAAGCAGTTATGAGGGGGTTGCAGGACAGAGATGTCTACAACCAAGAGAAATATCAAGTGGATCTAATACAGAACAGTACAATATGCACAAATCACTTATCAACTTAGATCTATTCTGCACATCTACTTATCAGATCTAAACAATAATGCAATCATAGTATATCAATGACAGAGATAAAATACCAATCACACACGACAAAAAATATACGTGGTTCACCCTCTCTCTAGGGCTACATCCACATAACTGTGCTATAATATATTAAGGTAAAGCATATAGTTCTTGTCTGTGCTCTTAGCTAGCAAATCTTTTTTCTTCTTCTGTCTTTCTCTCCCCTCCTTGTGCACCTAGCTGAAGATCTTAAAATACCAGAAGGCTCTCGTACTCAACACTTATTTCTCACACACTACTACTTGCTTGATCACACAACGACAAGACAACAAAAATAATCATAACATCAACCCAACACATGTCCTTTAGACCTCTATTTATACATTACAATAGTTCATCGACATCCTTAGGCCGAAACCTAGGTGTCCAAAACCCTAGATACCAAAACCCTAGGTGTCTAAAACCCTAGGTCAACTTGACCCGTATTTTCAGGGCTTTGCCAACCTATCTTTCTTTCCTTCTCACGCGATGCTCCAAAGCATCCAATGGTGGCTTTTTCCACTTTCTGAGTTGTCCACGATCCTCCTTTCTTACTTATTTGTCATTCCCAATCTCCTCATTCAACGGTTTACTTCGCTCCGTGTTTTCTTCTGTTTTGCTTACTTCAACCCAGTAACAGTCATTATGTCTTCCACGAAGTTTGCATTCTCCCTTTTCTTCCTTGATCTTCGCTTGCTTCCATAAATAAGGGCCAACAGGCCCACAACACTCACATGTGACTCATCCCAAGGCACTTTAGATCTGAGCTTTCTGTTTTACTTCGACTCTAGACTGCGTAGTGCAGCCTCTATGTTCTGCTCGATGCCTCCTCTTTTTCCCTTGTGCAGACTGTCTTTTCTCTGTCTGGTACCCAGTTTCAATTGCACCTGGTACCTAGACCCTTTTCTTCATGCGTTTACTGAGAGCTGCGAGGCAGCTGGTTGTCATAGTACAACTTCAGTTGCCTCCCATTCACTAAACCTTCCTTCCATTCTCCATTCAACGCTTTCAATTGCGCGACTCCTCCCTCTGTAACATAAGCGATCTCATATGGATTTATCCAATGCATTTTGAACTTCCCATGATGTTTTATGAACTTATTGTCATATACCAGTACTAGATCACCTTGTTTGAATGCCTTCTTCTTGATGTGCCTGTCATGATAGGCCTTCTCTCTTTCCTTATGTACCTTCTAATGGAATCCTGCAATGAATCTATCTTCCTCTAGTTCAACCAGCTCTGCAAGCCTCTCTTGAATAGCACCTGGGTCATCCATATCTGCAAAGGCAACAATTCTTAGGCTTGGTACCAAATATTCCATTGGAACAACAGCTTCAAGACCATATACCAACTTGAAGGGGGTCTGCATTGTTAGTTTCTTGCAAGTAGTTCTATAGGCCCATAATACTGCTAGTACTCTTAAATCCCAATCATCCCTGTTCACACTGCAAATATTGGTTAGTGTTGTTTCCAAAATCTTGTTGAACTCTTCAGCCGTCCCATTTGCTTGTGGATGGTAAGTTGTGATCTTCTGATGGTGAACAAAAAATTCCTTAGTCATGGATTCAACTGTCTTATTGATGAAATGTGTTCCTTGATCACTCATAAGGATCTTTGGGAATCTAAACCTAGTTATGATGTCATCAAATATGAAGCACGCAACTGTAGTTGCACCACAGCCCTTTACTGATCTTGCTTCAGCCCATCTAGTCAAGTATTATGTTGCTATAATTATGTACCTTTCTCCTGTGCGTTTTCCTGGTGGGTTTATAGGTCCAACAAAGTTAATGGCCCATTTCTCGAATGCTTGTAGGGTTAGTTGTGGTTCCAATGGCATTTCATCTCTTCTGGATGGTTTCCCAACTCTTTGGCATACATCACAGGCTCTGGAATAGTCTTTAGCATCTCTGTGTAAGGTAGGCCACCAAAGGCCATCTCTAAGAACCTTTTGCGCAGTTGCTTTTCCTGCATAATTTCCTCCTACGATGCCTTCATGAGCTTCTACAAGGATCAATGGTCGTTCTGCCTCCATAACACACCTTCTCAATATCTCATCAGGTCCCATCTTGTATAGATGCCTGGCTATAAGTGAGAAGTCTGCAGCGTGCACTACTAATTGTTTCTTCTGAGGAATTGTGTACTCACTAGGTTCCATTCCTGTTGATAAGAACTGGACTATCTCTGTGAAGTGGTCATCGATCTTTCTAATGGTCAGTAGTTGTGCATCCAGTAACGTATCCTCCAAACTGGTCATCTCTTCACCATGTTCCAACCTTGACAAGTGATCAAGACCTTTGTTCATTCTCCCTGGCTTTACTATGATCTCAAAATCATATTCCTGAAATAACAGAATCCATTTGCATATTCTCCCCCCAACACTCGCTTGTTGAATAGGTATTTCAGTGTGAAGTGATGAGTGAACATTTTAAAGTGTCCTCCCAACAAGTAGTGGTGAAATTTATGTAATCCGTACACCATGGCTAACCCTTCTCGCTCAGTGGTGGTGTAGTTGATCTTAGCAGTTGATAGCTTCCTGCTAGCAAAGGCTAATGGGTGGTCAATATCTCATGTTCCCGGTTGTGACTAGAATGGGCGCAGTAACCATTTTCTGTTTTAGTGTGTCAAAGCTCTATTGGCATTCTTCTGTTCAACTAAACTGACAATCCTTCTTCAACAACTTGTCCATGGGCACTGTAATATGAGCATAGCCCTTAATTAACTTCCTGTAGTAGCCTGTGTGTCCCAATGCAGTGCGCATCTATTTGATTGACGTAGCAAGGGGTAGATCAAGTATAATGGCGATATTGGATAGGTATACTAGCAATCCTTGCTTACATACAATATGTCCTAACAAAACTCCAAATGGTGAAAATAAAATGCATTTCTTCAGGTTCAAGGCAATTTTACACTGCCTGCATTTATCCAACATTAGCCTTAGACATTCAATATGATTCTTCAATAAACTGAAAATAGTTCAATCATCAAAATATGCTTTTAGAAACTTATGCGGAAATTCCTTGAATGCTTCAACCACCACCCTAGAAAAGATGGTAAGGGCATTCTTCAATCCAAATGGAATTACTTTGTATTGGTAGGATCCCCATTCTATTGCAAATGTGGTCTTATGGTGATCTTCCTTGGCAATCTAGATATGATGGTATCTTGAAAATCCACCTGTAAAAGAATATACTTCCTAGCCTCCCACATTATCTAACACTTCATCAGTGAATGGTGTAGGGAAGGGGTCATGCAAAGTATCATTCAGCTTCCCGAGATCTACGCATATCCTGATATCTCTTGTCTCCTTGTCTTGTACCACCATAGGGCTAATCCATTCTGACTCTTCAACAGGTTCTATAATCCCTACTTCCAGCATTCTGTCAAGCTCACTCTTCACTTTTTCCTTTTATTTAAGGTTTAGTTTGTAAGGTCTCTGTTTGACTAATCTTGCATCTGGATTCAGAGGGATCCTCATCTCTCCCATAGGTCCTTTAATTCCCTTCATATCAATGAACTTGGTTGGAAACAAGTCATGATATTCATGCAGTAACTACGTAATTTTTTCAATGGTGGAAGCATCCCAGTAATCTCCAACATTTGCAAACTTTGGTGTCTTATTTGTTCCAATATTAACCTTCTTAATCTTGATCAGCTTTCCAATAAATGATATCTCAAATCCTGGTCCTTCCACATCTCTCTGACCTTCTGTTTCCACGATGTTCACCTTCCTAAGATCATCGTCTTCATCCACATTAATGTTGTAACAGCCTTGCAGTTTCTGGAGAGGCGCAGTCCATTCATCCTCTTCTTTCTCTAAGAAGAGCCTAAATGCCTCCTCAAGTACTTACTACTGTCTGACAATCTGTAGTTCTTGGTCTACTGAAGGAAATTGGCTTTCAAATACGAATGTAGTTACAAAATTTTGAGTCATACCTTCCCAATCTGTAGTGATGAGGCACAATTATGCTTGGAGGTACCAGTTGATAGGCGTCATGTCCAGTGTGTTAATGAATTCGTGTACTTATTGTTCTTGAGGAATGTTGCTCCATGCTTCCTCACAACTCCACACATGGTCCTTTGGACAACTTCAACCTCTGTACTGAACTTCACAGCCTTCCACTTGTGCTAAGAACCACGATGTCATTAGCGTACAACATTGTACCCAATCTGTAATGTTACTTTTGTGTGCCCCCCACCATCTTGTTGGGGTTTCTCTTAAGGCCTCATCCATTGCCAACAATCTTTGTTGCATTGGTACACTCTCTTCAAAGTCCAACAAGAAGGTTTCTAGAGGAATTAAACCATCAAAGGTGGGTAAGTTACTTACTATTGTGACGATCCAGCGAACTTATCTAGTTAATCTAGCACATCTTCTTGTAGGTACTTCATACATTTTATTCTACCAGTTCTCCAGTGCTTCTTCTGAGTCTGATGAACATGCACTATCACTTTTCTAGCTTAAGTTCCCATCGGCTATAGGATTAATGTAATCCTATTGTCTAGCTTTTAGCTTGTAGATGTTTTCCAGTTTGTATGCACAATCTTTTTCTCTGATAGGTTATGTGTACCATTGACCTTCATCTGGATCTAAAGGTGAAATGAACTTAAGGCCATCTCTTTCAAAATTCATACGTCTTTTCTTTAAATCAACCACAGTGGAATTATTGAAGGCCCAATAAATTCCTAACAATTCGGGGTAAGGACAACTATCAACAACTATTTCAATTACCTCAAAATCTGCAAATGTTCTTACTCCGTCGATGTCCACAGGGACATGTTATAATCTGCCAAAAGGGATTACAACTTGCTTATTAGCCATCCTAAGCCTGATAGGGGAATAGATAAAATTTGGTTTTCCCATCAGTGCCCAGGTTTCCTTTTTCATGACATTGACCTCCGACCCTAAGTCGAGGACTACATAATCTATCTCATACTCTCCTATTTGAGCATTCAAATGTAATTCCTTATTTTTCCTTCTCTTCTTACCAATTTGGTGTACTGCGTTATTCAATAAGGGGTCTATCTTTCCTAGCTCATATTGTCTGATTAAATTTTGTAACTCTTGTACAATGCATTCATCCTGAATCAACTTAATGCAAGTATATAAAAATTCCATGAGCTTGCTTACCTCTTTTCCTTATTTTGGTGAAATGGACTGATCAAATGCTATAGGCATTCCATATTCTCTCACTTTTGGTCTTGTCTTTGATGAAGAGCCTTGGTCTCTTCTGAATTCTTTTATGTTTTCCTCAAATATTTTTCTTTCTTTCTTTGCATCAAAGGTTTGGGTGTTCTCTGCAGCTTTCCTAATTCCTGAATCTTTTGTAATCTTTCCTTGGGTCAGTCTATCTTCTCCTGTAACAGTGCCTCCTCTGGTTATAACAACGACTCTAGGGTCTTCTCCACGAGGCTTATCATATATCAATTGCACTTGCGGGTTTTGTTTAGGTCCTCATCTTTCTTGAAGCTTGGCTAGCAGCACAGGACAATCTTCTATAACATGGTCAAACGAGCTGCAGTAGCTGCAAGTGGTACAAGGATTCTGGAAATCCCTTGCAAGGTGTCCTGGTTGTGCACAATTATAAGAGATGATTTGTCCTCGGTATCGACCCATTCCTCCTCCTCTTCCTCTTCCTATGAATCCACCATGAGGATTGAAGTTCCCTCTCCCAGGAGAGTTATACTGCGTAGTGTTTCCTTCTTGTTCTACTTCGCCTTGAATCTTATATATGTCTCTCGACCTTTCATTCATGAGATCGTAAGCCATACAATCCCTATCATCATGTCCTACGAAATTACAAAATGTACAGTACAAATTTGTAGGTGTTTGAACATACTTTTTCATGTAGTAGCACTCACCAGGGCGATGTCTAGTTCTGCATACCTCGTACCAAGGGAAGGTGACTTGCTTCAAAGGGCTCGGAGCTCCAGAAGCCAAGTATTCATTGAGTAGGGGATATTGTTCCTTTTCATGGCCTTCTGATCTGCATCTGACACACCAGATGTCTTCTCTTTTATCTTTTCCCTTATCTTCATATCTTCGACCTGCAAGAGACAAACTAGTCAGCTGACTCAAGATCTGACTCATACCTGAGCTAGATTCTCCCATAGGGGCTAATTCTAACTTCATGGCGATCTCCAATGCCTCCACCTGCAAAGAAATCTTCTGCTGCATCAAGGGAACTCTAATGTGTGGTATAAGGGTAGCAATGAACCATTCTTTGTTCTGCTCATCAAGGATTTGAAAAGTCAATCGGCTCGTTAAGGTCTTGAATCTCTGTTCGAATTCCCAAACAGGTTCGACCACCTTCTGCTTGATCTCTTTTGGCTCTATAATACATTGTGACTATGAATTAGGTTTCTTGAACTCTGCAGTCAACACGTTCTTTATCTAATTCAGTGGCTTAGGTTTTGCAAGTCCTTGGACAAGCTTCATGTACCAGCTCAGTGTGCGATCCCTTATAGTGGTACTAAACTGGGTTCTTTTGACAGCTTTGTCAGTGACATTTTTAATATTCCATACAACTTCATTTAGGAACCAGTGTTGATCAAGATCTTCAGATCCATCTCCCCTAAAGATAGGAAGCCTCATCTCATCTGCAATAGATCTTCCTAGGGTTCCTAACTGAATATGTGGTGGACTACTATTGACAGTTCTCTGGACACTCTGGTGACTGTGATTACTTTGGTTTCTTAATACTATTGAATCAACAGGAGGGATAACAGTACTTACTTCGATGGTCTGCGTAGTTTTTGAGGTTTCAAGTTCTCCCCGATGAAGCTCTTTAGCTTTCCCTTCCTCTATCCCAATAGGTTTTGAATGCTCCCCGTCTGTCAGTTCTGCCTCTTCTCCACTGTAGAAACCCTCCTCCCCGTGGTTCTGCTTAAACAAGTTTGCAAGGTGAAATTCTCATAGCATTCTACCATTGCGCGTATGTCCAGCTTCTGTGTCACTGTCGCTGTCCGAATTTTTGAACATTAGCCTTTCTAGATCCGACCAATCTACTATATCTTCAATATTTTCTTCTCATGCAATAGCATCTTGAGTCTCAACTTCAGGAATTCTAAAAATTTCCCTCTGGGTCCCTTGAATAAGTATCTCTCAGCTTGGCTATATGATTCTACTCTGTCAACAACAAACTCTGTGATGTACCCACCAATGGTGCTATCAAACCAATGATCTACTGCTCGTGATACGACGTTATCAACTCTTTTGACCTTCTTGATCAACTCTAATGTCCAAACCACAAGAGGTCTAGGTCAGATCTCGAACTGGGTATCTGCTAATTTAGCTAGCCACTCATACAGCTCCTGATGGATTCCCCTGAAGAAAATTTCATGTATATCAATAAATATATATTTCTCCAATCAATCCTCTGAACTAAGATTAGGGTTCTTGTTCTAGGCTTCAATGAAGTCCTTTTCTTGATCCTCTATCCACTTTTGAGTCTCTGTCTTCGATGGAAACCACCTTGACATTCCCTCAACAAGATTCTTGTCCTAACAACGGAACCATTTGTTGGCACAGGGGCAGATCTAGGGTTCACCTCCAAGATTACACCAAAAATCCCTAACTACTAGCCCTTTCGACAACACCTACAAAGAAGATGCAGTCTCACCCAAAGAAGTTATGAGGGGGTTGCAGGACAGAGATGTCTACAACCAAGGGGAATATCAAGTGGATCTAATACAGAACAAGACAATATGCACAAATCACTTATCAACTTAGATCTATTCTGCACATCTACTTATCAGATCTAACCAGTAATGCAATCACAGTATATCAATGACAGAGATAAAATACCAATCACACACGAAAAAAAATATACATGGTTCACCCTCTCTCTAGGGCTACATCTATAGAACTATGCTATAATATATTAAGGTAAAGCATATAGTTCTTGTATGTGCTCTTAGCTAGCAGATCTTCTTTCTTCTCCTCTCTTTCTCTCCCCTCCCTGTGCACCCAGCTACATGGTTGATCTTCGCACATAGCTGAAGATCTTACAATACCAAAAGGCTTTCGTACTCAACACTTCTTTCTCACACACTACTACTTGTTTGATCACACAACGACAAGACAACAACAATAATCATAACACCAACCCAACCCAGGTCCTTTAGACCTCTATTTATCCATTACAATAGTTCATTGACATCCTTAGGCCGAAACCTAGGTGTCCAAAACCCTAGATACCAAAATCCTAGGTGTCTAAAACCCTAGGTCAACTTCACCCATATTTTCAGGGCTTCACCAGCCTATCTTTCCTTCCTTCTCGGGCGGTGCTCCAAAGCATCCAATGGTGGATTTTTCCACTTGTTGACTTGTCCATGATCCTTCTTTCTTGCTTATCTGTCATCCCCGATCTCCTCGTTCAATGGTTTACCTCGCTCCGTCTTTTTTGCTATTTTGCTTACCTTGACCCAGTAATAGTCACTGTGTCTTCCGTGAAGTTCACATTATCCCTTTTCTTCCTTGATATTCGTTTGCTTCCATAACCAAGGGACAACACTACTCAGGTCCTTTTTCTTCCTCAACATGCACAGGAGTCCCAAGAGATACGCCTGGGATTTCATCCTCGTCATATATCCTTATAAATTTGCTCAAGGGGTTTGATGCGCCGATCCTATGCGATGCTTCGATGATCTCTGGCTGTGTCACCACACTTGTCGACGATCCAGTTGGTGGCATCGTGAATTCAAGGTCATCCAACCTGACTATTTCATCAATATTTATGAATTGGGCCGCTTGTAACCCCCTAGCTTCTCCTGAGGTTATCGGCAGGGGATCCTGTCATTTTTTATAGGTCTGGTTCATCTTGCAGCTCCTCAAGCACCCACTGCACTCTTTCCAACATGAGTGTTGGGCCTTGGGTATGGATTAAGAAAGACAACAAAGAAAAAGGAAAAGAAAAGACGAAGTGCGAACTCCGTGGAAGGCACATTGACTGAGATTGGATCGAAGTGGTCAAAGAAACATAAAATAAGGAGCAAAGTAAGGGAAAACAAGTCATTGGACGAGAATATCAAGGAGAAAATATCAACAAGGAGGACAGATCATGGACAACTCAGCAAACGGAAAAAGCCACCAATGGATGCTTTGGAGCACCTCATGGGAAAGATGGAAAGACAGGATGGTGAAGCCCGAAAAACGTGGGTCAAAGTGGACCTAGGGTTTTGGTATTTAGGGTTTTGACACCTACTTTTCAACCTAAGGTTGTCTGAGAGTCATTGTAATGTATAAATAAGGAGCTAGATGAGAGAAGGGGGGTTGGTGAGGGGTTGGTGATTGTTTCTCATAAGTTGTTGAGTGTGGATGATTGTTGGAAAAGGGAGAGCAAGTATTGTTGTGTGAGAGTGTCTTGGATTGTAATATCTTCAGCTGGGTGCGAAGATCAACCCTGCAGCTAGGTGCACAGGGAGGAGAGAGAGAAAGAGAGAGAGATCTACAAGCTAAGTGCGCATATAGAACTGTATGTTTTCATATAATATCAAGAAACACAGTTTTGTGGACGTAGCCCTAGGGAGAGGGTGAACCACATATATATTTTTGTTCTATGGGATTGATGTTGTGTTCTTTTTCCTTCTGTTATTCTATCATTGCATCATTGTGTTAGATCTAAAATATAGCTCGCGCAGTAAGCTTAAAGGAGATAAAGAATAACTAGGTTGATGTGTATTGTTGCCTTGGATCCACTTTGTATTTCCTCTGGTTGTAGACACATGTGTCCTGCAACCCCCTATTGCTACTTCGGGTGAGACTGCATCTGCTTTGCAGGTGTTTCCGAAAGGGCCAGTAGTTAGGGCTTGTTGGTGCGCTATTAGAGCTGAACCCTGGGTCTGCCCCTGTGCCAACAAATAGTTTCATTGCCGGGACTGGGATCTTCATGAGGGAATTTCAAGGTGGTTTCAATCGAAGACAAAGATTCAAAATTGGATATAAGAAAAAGAAAAGGACTTCGTTGAAGCTCAGAACAAGAACCCTAATCTTAGTACAGAGGACTGGTTGGGAAAGTATATCTTTACTAATATACATGAGATTTTCTTTGGAGGAATTCATAAGGAGCTATACGAGTGGTTAGCCAGATTAGCAGATACCCAGTTTGATATTAGATCTAGACCACCTGTGGTTTGGACATCGACGATGATCAAGAAGGTCAAGAGAGTTGACAACGTCATGTCAAGAGTAGTAGATCACTAGTTTGATAGCACCATTGGAGGGTACATTACCAAATTTTCTATTGACAGAGTAGAGTCATATAGCCAAGCAAAGAGATATTTCTTTAAAGGACCTAGAGGAAAATTTTTACACTTTTTGAAGTTGAAGATCAAGATGTTATTGCATGAGAAGAACATCTTGAAGATACAGTAGTTGGTCATACGCGCAGTGGGAGAAACTTCATAGAGGTTCCTCTGTTGAATTTGTTTGAGCAGACTCACGAACCACTAGCACAGGACGAAGGGTTCTACAGTGGAGAAGAGGAAGACTTATTGAATGAGGAACATTCAGAGTCTGCTAGGGCAGAGAAAGAGAAGACTAAAGAACCTCACCGAGAAAAATCATAAACTTTAGTAACTGCACATATTGTTGAAGTAAGTACTATTACTCCCCCTCTTGTTTTAGTAGCGTTAAGTAACCAGAGTAGTCAGAGTTATCAGAGAACTCAGAGCACTGTTACTAGCAGTGAAATAAATAATCAGTCAAGAATCTTGGGAAGATTTATGGAAGATGAAATGAGGCTACCCATCTTTAGGGGAGACAGATCTGAAGATCTTGATCAACACTGGTTTCTATGTGAAGTTGTATGGAGTATTAAGAAAGTCAATGACGAAGCTGTTAAGAGAGATCAATTTAGTACCACCTTGAGAGACCACGCACTGAGCTGGTACATGAAGTTTGTTAAAGGAGTCACACAACATAAACCATTAAATGAGATCAAGATTGTGTTGAGTGAAGAATTCAAGAAACCCAAGTCAGAGTCACAATGCATTACAGAACTAAAAGAAATCAAGTAGAGAGTAGTTGAACCTGTTTGGGAGTCTGATCGAAGGTTTAAGACCTTAACAGGTTGCTTGAGTTTTCAGATCCCAAATGAGAAGAACAAGGAATCGTTCATTGTTTCCCTCCTACCACACATTAGAGTCCCTCTAATGCAACAGAAGGTTTCTTCGCAGGCTGAGGCATTGGAAATCACCATGAAACTAGAATCAACCCATATGGGAGAATCCAGCTCAGGTATGAATCAAATTTTGACTCAACTAACTAGTTTATCTCTACAGGTCGAAGATATGAAAAAAGACAAGGGAAAAGATAAAAGAGAAGACATTTGGTGTATCATATGAAATTTAGAAGGCCATGATAAGGAGCACTACCCACTATTTCATGAATACTTGGCCTCTGGAGCTCTGAGTCCTTTGAAGCAGGTTACTCTACCTTGGTGCGAGGTATGTAGAAATAGACATTGCCTTGGTGAATGCTATTACACGAAAAAATATGTTTAGACACCTACAAATCTTTACTGCACATTTTGAAAATCTGTGGGGCATGATGAGAAGGACTGTAGGGCTTATGACCTCTTGCATGAAAGGTCAAGAGATACATATAGGATTCAAGGAGAGATGCAGCAAGAGGGAAATACTACACAGTTTGAATCCCCAGGAAGAGGAAACTTCAACCCTTACGGTGGATTCAGAGGAAGATGACGAGGAGGAGGCATGGGTTGAGGTCAAGGTAAAATCATTTGTTAGAACTGTGCATAGCCATATCACTTAGCAAGGGACTGTCAGGACCCTTGCACCACTTGTAGCTAGTGAAACTCATTTGAACATGTCATTGAAGATTGTCCCGTGCTGTTAGCCAAACTTCAAGAGAGATGAGGGGGAATCCAGCAAGTACAACTAATATCAGTAGAACCTCGTGGAGACGATCCCAGAGTCGTTATTATCACTAAAGGAGGCATTGTTACAGGAGAAGACAGAGTGACCCCAAGAAAGACTACAGAAGAATCAAGGGTCAGAAAAGCTACAGAAAAGACACAAGAGTTTGATCCAAGGAAAGAGAAGCACACATTTGAAGAAGCATGAAAAGAATTTGGAGGAGATCAGGCCTCTTCATCAAAGAAACAACTAGACGTGAGAGAATGTGGAATGCCTCTGTCATTCAATTAGTCTGCTTCACCCAAAGAAGGAAAAGAGTTAAGCAAGCTTATGGAATTCTTATGTACTTGCATTAATTTGATTAAGGATGAAAGAGATGTATAAGAACTACAAGATTTGATCAGACAGTATGAGATAGGCAGGGTGGATCCTCTGCTAAATAAAGAAGTACATCAGCTATCCAGAAAGAGAAGGACAAATAAGGAGCTACACCTAAATGCTCAGATAAGAGATTATGATATAGATTATGTGGTCCTTGACTTAGGATCAGAAGTCAATGCTATGACGAAGCAAACTTGGGCACTAATGGGAAAACCTAAGTTGATTTATTCCCCTATCAGGCTCAGGATGGACAGTCAGTAGGTGGTAAGCCCCTTTGGAAGGTTGGAGCATGTCCCTGTGGACATCGACGGGGTAAGAACGCTTGCAGACTTCAAGGTGATTGAGATAGTTGATGATAGTTGTCCTTATCCCATGCTGCTAGGAATTGATTGGGCTTTCAATAATTATACTGTTGTTGATTTAAAGAAAATAATAATGACATTTGAGGGTGATGACCTTAAGGTCATTGCACCTTTGGATCTTGATGAAGGTCACAGATACACAGATCCCATCAGAGAAGAAGACCGTGCATACAAACTAGAGAATATCTATAAATTGATAGCAAGACAACAGGATTACATTAATCCTACAACAAATGGGGATTTAAGATGACAAAGTGATAGTGAATTCTCATCAGATTTGGAAGAAGCACTAAAGAACTGGTAGACCAAAATGTATGAATTTTCTACGTGGAGATGCACCAGATTGACTAGGGAAGTTTGTTGGATTGGCACAAAAGTCAGTAGTTTGCCCACATTTGATGGTTTAAATCATTTAGAAACTTTCTTATTGGAGTTTGAAGAAATTGTAGCAGTACAACAGAGATTGTTGGCATTGGATGGGGCCTTGAAAGGAACGCCAAAAAGATGGTGGGGGATGCATAAGAAAAACATCGCGGACTGGGTGCAATGTTGCACTTTGATGACAGTGCACTTTTGAAAACAAGTAGAAGGGTGCGAGGTTAGATAGACAGGTCAAAGTTGTCTGAAGGACCATGTGCGAAGTTGTGAGGAATTGTGGAGAAGAATTCCTCAAGATCAGTGGGTGCATAAATTCATTAACACTTTGGACACAATCCCTATCAATTGGTATCTTCAAGCAGAACTGTGTCTCATCACTGTAGATTGGTACGGTATGACTCAGAACTTTGTAGCTACATTTTTATTTGAAAGTTAGTACCCTACAGTAGATCAAGCTTTACAAGTTATAAGACAAAAAATCTTTGAGGAGGCACCTAACCTCCCTGTTGAGCAAGAAGAGGATGAATGGACTGCACCTCTTCATAAATTGCAAGGTTGTTACAATATCAATGTTGATGAAGACGATGATCCTAGGAATGTGAACATTGCAGAAATAGAAGGACAGAGAGATGTAGAAGGACCAGGAGTCGAACTACCTTTTATTGGACAACCAATTAAAATCAAGAAAGTTAATATTGGAACAGAGCAAACACCTAAGCTCGCAAACATTGGATATTATTGTTCACAAGATCACGGAACTACTGCATGAATATCATGACTTGTTTCCAACCAAGTTCACTAACATGAAGGGAATTAAAGGGCCTATGAGAGAAATGAAGATCCTCTTGAAACTAGATGCAAGGTCAGTCAAGAAGATACCCTACAGACTAAATCCAAAGTATAAGCAGAAAGTCAAGATTGAATTAGACAAAATGTTAGAAGAAAGAATTATAGAACCTGTTGAAGAGTCAAAATGGATTAGCCCTATGGTGGTTCAAGATAAGAAAACAGGAGAGATCAGAATCTGTGTATACTTGAGGAAACTGAATGATGCATGTTTACATGATCCATTCCCTACACCGTTTACAGACAAAGTGTTTGATAATGTGTGAGGACATGAAGTTTACTCCACAGAAGGATTTTCTGGTTATCACCAAATTAGGATTGCCAAGGAAGATCACCATAAGACAAAATTTGCAAGAGAATGGGGATCCTACCAGTACACAGTGATGCCTTTTGGATTGAATAATGCACCAGCCATCTTTTCTAGGGTGGTGGTCGAAGCATTCAAGGAATTTCTACATAAATTTATGGAAGAATATTTTGATGATTGGAATTCTTTTAGCTTGTTGCAAAATCATATTGAATGTTTAAGACTAATGTTGGATAAGTGAAAGCAATGTCATATTTCCCTGAACCTGAAGAAGTGCATACTCTTTTCACCCTTTGGAGTGCTTCTAGGCCACATTGTGTGTAAGTAGGTATTGCTGGTAGATCCTTCCAAGATTGAAATCATTGTTAATGTACCCCCCCTACTTCAGTAAGACCGCTGCGCACTACGTTGGGACATACTGGAAACTAAAAAAAGTTCATTAAGGGTTATGCACAGATAATAACACCCATGGAGAAGCTTTTAAAGAAATATTGTCAGTTTCAATGGTCCAAGGAATGTTAGCGAAGCTTCGACACACTGAAACAAAAAATGGTCACTACGCCTATTCTGGTTTTCCCAAATTGAAGTAAGGAATTCCATGTGCACGTCGACGCATCATCTATTGCATTAGGAGTAGTGTTAGCACAACCAGGAGCATGAGATATCGACCACCCATTAGCCTTTACTAGTATGAAGCTCTCAACAACTGAGATAAATTACATTACCACTGAGAGAGAAGGTTTAGCCATGGTGTATGCACTGCAGAAATTTCATCACTACTTGTTGGGAGGATACTTTAAGATGTTTAGTGATCACTCTATGTTGAAATACCTAGTCAACAAGACAGTTTTGGGGGGTGGGATATGCAGATGGCTTATGTTATTTTAGGAATATGAGTTTGATATTGTGGTCAAGCCAGGGAGAATGAACAAGGGACCTGACCACTTGTCTAGGGTAGAACATGGAGAGGAACCTAGTAGTTTGGAGGATACACTACCAGATGCACAGTTGTTGGTCATTAGAAAGGTTGATGATCACTTGGTCGAGATATTTCAGTTCCTATGAACAGGAATGGCACCTCGCGAATACATTGTCATTTAGAAGAAACAGTTGGTAGTTCGTGCTGCAGATTTTTCACTTATAGCTGGAAAACTATATAATATGGGACCTAATGAGATCTTGAGGAGATGTGTTATGGAGGCAGAAAGACCACTGATTCTGGCAGAAGCACATGAAGGCATCACAAGAGGACATATGCATGAAAAAAAACATCACAAAAGGTTCTTAGAGCTGGCCTCTGGTGGCCCACTTTACACAAAGACGCTAAGGAATACTATAAAGCCTGTGATGTATGCCAAAGAGTTGGGAGACCTTCCAGAAGAGATGAGATGCCATTAGCACCCCATCTAACCCTACAGGCATTTGAGAAATGTGCCATTGATTTTGTGGGACCTATCAACCCACCAGGAAAGAGCACAGGAGCTCGATACATAATCATTGTGACAAAATATTTGACCAGATGGGTAGAAGCAAGAGCAGTCAAGGACTGTAGTGCAAATGCAGTTGCACGATTCATATTTGATGATATCATAACCAGGTTTGGATGCCCGAAGATCCTTATGAGCGATCAAGGTACACATTTTATTAATAAAACTATTGAAGCCTTGACTTAGGATTTTGAAGTTCATCACCAGAAAAGCACTCCATACCACCTGCAGGTGAATGGTACAGTTCAAGATTTCAACAAGATCTTGGAGACAATGCCGATGAAGATTTGCAATGTGAACAAAGATGATTGGGATTTGAGAGTACTAGTAGTGTTATGGGCCTATAGAACCACTTGCAAAAAGATGACAATGCAGACTCCCTTTAAGTTGGTTTATGGTCTAGAAGCAGTAGTACCTATGGAATTTTTAGTTCCTAGCCTAGGAATTGCAGCATTTACATACATGGATGACACAAGTGTTGTTCATAAGAGGATTATGTAGTTGGTAGAACTAGAGGAAGATAGATTTATTGCAAGATTCCATCAGTAGGTCCAGAAGGAATGAGAAAAGGCTTACCATGACAGACACACCAACAAGAAATCCTTTAAGCAAGGAGATCTGGTATTGGTATATGACAACAAGTTCATGAAGCATCTAGGGAAGTTCAGGACACATTGGATAGAGCCATATGAGGTGGCCTATGTTATAGAAGGAGGAGCTGCGCAGTTGAAGACTTTGAACAGAGAATGGAAGGAAGGTTTATTGAATGGGAGCCAGTTGAAATTGTACTATGAAAACCAGCTTCCTCGCAGCTCTTAGTAAAAATAGAAGGAGAAGGGTCTAGGTACCAGGTGCAGTTGGAACTGGGTACCAGACATAGAAAAGACAGTCTGCACAAGGAAGGGAGAATGGATCAGAAAGAACAGGCTGCACTGCACAATCTGAAGTCAAAGTGAAACAGAAGGTTTAGACTTACAGTGCCTCGGGACGAGTCACAGATGAGTGTTGGGGGCTTGTTGGGCCTTAGGTATGGATTAAGAAATAAATCAAAGAAAAAGGAAAAGAAAAGATGAATTGTGAACTGCGTCGAAGGCACATTGACCAAGATTGGGTCAAAGTGGTCAAAGAAATAGAAAAGAAGGAGAGAAGTAAGGGAAAAAAAGTTGTTGGATGAGAAGATCGAGGAGAACAAATCAGCAAGGAGGACAAATCGTGGACAACTCAACAAACGGAAAAATCCACCAATGGATGTTTTGGAGCACCTCGCGGGAAAGATGGAAAGCCAGGCCGGCGAAGATCGAAAAACGTGGGTCAAAGTGGACCTAAGGTTTTAGACACCTAGGGTTTTGGTATTTAGGGTTTTTACACCTAAGTTTTGACCTAAGGTTGTCTGAGAGTCGTAATGTATAAATAAGGAACTAGATGAGAGAAGGGGGTTTAGTGATTGTTTCTCATAAGTTGTTGAGTGTGGATGATTGTGGGAAAAGAGAGGGAAAGTATTTTTGTGTGAGAGTTTCTTGGATTATAAGATCTTCATCTGGGTGCGCAGTGAGGAGAGAGAGAAAGAGAGAGAGATCTGCAAGCTAAGTGCGCAGATAGAACTGTATGTTTTCATATAATATCAAGAAACGCAGTTCTGTGGACGTAGCCCTAGGGAGAGGGTGAACCACGTATATCTTGTTGTTCTATTGGATTGATGTTGTGTTCTTTTGCCTTCTATTATTTTGTCATTGCATCATTGTGTTAGATCTGAAATATAGCTCGCACAGTAGGCTTAAAGGAGATAAAGAATAACTAGGTTGATGTGTATTGTTGCCTTGGATCCACTTTGTATTTCCTCTAGTTGTAGACACATGTGTCCTACAACCCCCTATTGCTACTTCGAGTGAGACTGCATTTGCTTCGCAGGTGTTGCCAAAAGGGCCAGTAGTCAGGGCTTGTTGGTGCGTTGTTAGAGCTGAACCCTGGGTATGCCCCTATGCCATCAATGAGAAATCCTCTTTCTCACGCATCCTGTACCAAATGGATATCTTTATCTTGAATTGGGGCTATCAAGGGGGCTTCGGTTTCTCCATATGCTATCCTTTCTTCTCTGGCCTTGAGGACCTCTTGAGCCGATTGTTCCAGGGCTGTCACTTGCTCATCCCAACTCATGGCCTTGAACCTGGTAGTCTTAGGGTTAGCCATCCTCGCTATCACCTCATCCCAGTATCGAGCATTTTCGGTGAAGATATCATCTTCAAACCTGTCATGGGCATATGGCTAGAAGGGCGATACTTGTGATGTGTGCTTCAGGACCAGACCCTTTGGGTCGTGCTTGTGAATGGCTAATATGGAATCAAAACTCCAACTGGTTTAACCCTTCTTTCTTGGATTGAGTGATGTCCTTTACCATGTAGAAACCTATATCAAAATCCATAAGGTATGAATGCTTGTTTCTTATCTTTTACTAGCATAGCATTGTAACCTTGCAGGATGGTCTGATAACATATTTCCCCTACTACTAGTTGATCGGGGACATACACAGATAACAAGTGTGGTGCTCCGGTGGCTCCGAAAACCCTGATGTAGGTATCACATTCATCCAAGTAACAGTGGCCAAATTTTGATATAATATTTTTGGCTGCATCCGACAATCTTGGGCACTCTTTCTTGAACAACAAAAAATGAATACGTATGATAAATTAATCGCAAATGAGAGAGTAGGATTTCTTGTACCTGTTGTCCAATAAGATGTTTAAATATACATTGACCGAGATTTTTGAGGTGTGCCAGCTCAATTTCATTTCGACAAAGGCATTTCTGGCACAGATGACGTCCAATAGATAATATGCCATGTGGAAAGATGGAGTCTCTCCTTCTTTCGGCGTCTAAGTCTGTTGTATGCAAGTGCTCAATTGTTTGGAGATGATGACACCCCAGTTAAAACCTATTCTAGAAATGGCTATAGTATAAGCTAGAGGCATCTAAGCCTTTGAAAACCTGGAGCAATCTTTCTCCCCATGAAACCGATAGAGGAGAGCCATTAGATAGATATACGACTCCTTTAAGTTGGTCATTAGGTACAAGTCGGAGGTCTGATTGGTGAATTTTTTATCCTCTCTCCACCATGAGGCCATCACCTTGTTGGTATCATGTTTCCCATAGAAGCTTATAACAAAATCGGTGTTCAGTCGCTCCTCCGTCTCTCTGAGCTTGTAATTATTCTGCACCTCCATTGGAAGGAAAACCCCGACACACTCGCCATTGTTGTCATTAATCAGACATATTTGAGTGTCTGTGTGGTCAATAAGCCACTTCAGGAGTTCAATGCAAGGGAAAATTGGAGTTTTTCTCGCTACCATGTGCAGGTATGCTCTTCATATATTAGGAAAAACTTCGTCGTCGAGTTTTCTTATATCAGGGTCATTGTGTGGGGTATATTTAGGGAATTCCTCCCACTTGATTTTATTGAAAAGTTATTCCCAACGTGGGAATACTGCCTTGGTCTCAATGCTTGCCTCTGTGTCTCCAAAGGCCAGAGGCTGAGTGAAAATCTTTTTAGTGGATGTCTTGATGACTGGTTCCAGCTTTGGAGCAATTTCTAACTGTCTTTTGGCTGCTGGGGAAGAACTTCCTCCCACATCTGGTTCCTTTAGCTTTGACACTCTTGGAGATTTTCTGGTGGGTGGTTTTCTTGGAGGCATTGTTCCTGCCAATGAAACAAATCCTTTAGGGCCGATATACAGAGAAATATTGGGTCATAATTTATATGTAAGGTGAAACACAGTAAAATCCAGACTAGTACATACTTGTAATGCTTGCTAAACTCGGTTGTTTAATACTCACAGGATATTGGAGGCTTCTTCTGAATAGCTCGTCTCGCTCCTATGTCTGACCTGAAATTCTTTGCATGCAGAATAATCTTGTTTACAATGGCTCAAAAGAATTTGATGGAAAAGATCTTACCAATCGTATCAACCAATTAATCGGGGTGGTGAGTGAAATTCAAACAAATATACCGTTGAATCTCAACAATTTAATTCATCGTGGGTTGATGGCAGAGGCGCGGAGGGTGGTGGGTGGTATCGATAGGTTCAAATGGTACTTTTGATTTGTGCACGAATTAACAACTAATGCAGGACTTGGAATTAATTAGTCCCTTTAAATGCATTGTATCTAGCGTTAAAATGTCCCATCGCGTTGCTTTCCTAGTGGGTAGGTCGGGGATCGACGATGCGTGGTGAATGTTTCATGGGCATAATCCTGTTTAGAACTTTCAATGCCAAATTGATTTCATCGTACGATGATGTGGTGGCATCGATGACTCGAGATGCATGGTATTGAAGACCGGGAACTTAGCTCACTGGTAATGGTCAGACTCAGGACTTTGTTCAAGTCGAGTTCTCTAAGATAAACTTGGGACTACTGATGCTGAAAAGGTATCATGGATCGACCTTTGGACATAAACCTATCATGTAGTTTCCTTGTGAGTTATCATCCTTGAAAACCTCTGATACCGAAAATGTTTCAGAAGTCGGCAATGAACGATATCATTTCTTTCTTCGCTCAATGCTTACTCTTTTCTCCCTTTTTCCAATGTCGAAGGGACCGATCATTGGCGATATCCTTGGTGATAATTTCGTGAAGGAAGACCCTCGTCTGCCGATGCCGACAAAGATTGACACTTGGTGAACTTGGTTCTCTCGAGTGATTTTCCCTTACTTTAATTCTTTCCAATGCTGAATTTCTTAAGCGCGTCGGGGAAATTTTTTGACTTTCGATTCTTTAATTAAAATTTAGTCTTTTCAGTTATGGGTTTTTGCATGCTCAAGTAAAATTTGAGAGACTTAAATGAGACACAAAATGATAAAAAAAGTTAGCATTTTTCATATTGAAGTCGAATCAGATGGTGCAAAAGATCAAGTGGTACCCAAAAAGTAGAATTTGACATACAAATTTTGATTTAGCCTTTTCCCTTTCTTCCTCCAACATGAGCAGAGTGTCAATTCTTTGTTGTATGACTGATGAAGGTTGTCCTCCAGAATGTTGGGCCAGTTGAGGAGATGGAAGATAAAGCCTATTCAGGAGAATGGCTTCCTGCCCGTATACCAGAAAGTATGGGGAATTTCCTATAGCTTCCTTGGGTGTGACCCTATTGGCCCATAGAGCATTATGGAGTAGATTATGCCAATTCCTTTGGTTGTTTGCAACCGTTTTCTTCAATATTCTTAGTAGGTTCTTATTAGTTGATTCTTCCACTCGGTTTCCCTGTGGAAAATAGTTTGTAGAGTACCCAATTATGATTCCTTTGTCTAGAGAAAACTCCATCAATAGGGTGAAAGAAAAATAAGCTACATTATCAAAAACCAGGACAGAAGGGACACCAAACCTCGTGATTAGTTGTTGTTCTATGAATTGGATTACTACCTTCTCGTTTACATGAGTCAAAGGGATGGATTCTACCCATTTCATGAAATAATCAATGGCTGTAAGTATGTACTTATGCTGTTTTGAAGAGCTTGGGGTGATTTATCCTATGATATCTAACCCCCATTACTCAAAAGGCCTAGAAACAGTTATCGGTTGGAGTGGGACTGCTACTCTCTTTTCTCTACCGACACTCATTTGACAAACTTTATAGTTCCTAGCATATGTGTGAGCGTCTTTGAACAAAGTGGGCCAATAATAACCAACTCTCAGTGTCTTATGAGCAGTAGTGTCTCCTGCGAAATGTCCACCAGCATGGAGTTCCTTCAGGACTTTATCTGCATCTCCACATTCAAGGCATCTCAAAAGTACCCCATCATAATTAACTGGGAAAAGTACCAAATTTACGAGGCGATATTGTGCAAACTTTAACCTAAGGGCTCTCCTTTCCTTGGGATTTAGGTCTTCTGGACATGTCCCATGATGCAAGAGATAAATAATTTTTTCATACCAAGACGCTTGTCTTGGGGAAAGATATGAAGCTTCACCACACCACGTCATTTCATTCTCCCATCCGGGATCATCATTTACCTGGTCTTTGGATTCAACTGCCAGTTTGCATAACCCTTGTCCTTTAACTAGTTTGGCATGTTTTATGTCTAGATCAAATTCCTGAACTACTTCCATCCAGTTTCCTCTTCTTTCACCCATCTCCTATTGTGTAAATAGAGATCAGATTGCGGGGTGAGGTACGATTACTTTGGTGTGATTCTTGAGGATTTAATATCTAAAATGTTTTACTACCTTATAAACCGCATACGCTTGTTTATCTATATCGGGG
The DNA here is from genome assembly GCA_010110895.2 of Picea sitchensis. NCBI lineage: Eukaryota > Viridiplantae > Streptophyta > Pinopsida > Pinales > Pinaceae > Picea > Picea sitchensis. The sequence goes on along the minus strand of SNQJ01S0007869.1, from coordinate 127,080 downwards.
TAATTCAGTTCATCTCCTTGGAGTTTAGTTCTCATGAACGACACTGGAGCCTCGTTGTTGTCATCATCCTTCTGAGTCAATAGTGCAACTAACAATTGGTCGGAGACGAAAGTATAAAGGAAGAAATCTTTGTTGAAATCGGGACTCCGCAACACGGGGGCTTGGGATATAGTGGTCTTAATGTTGCTGAAGGTTTTCTTTCATTTATCATCCCACTTAAATTCGACATCCTTACGAATCATCTTTTGTAAGGGTTTGGTAGTTTCCACGAAATCGGGAGTGAACTTCCTTACAAAATTGACTTTTTCAAAAAATGACTGCATAGTTTTCTTGTTGTGAGGTAATGGGAGTTGAGATATATCCTTAATTCTTTCTGGGTCTATGCGAATGCCTACCTGGGATATAATATGGTCTAGTAGCTTACCTTCCTCAACGCCAAAAACAGTTTTCTTAGGATTTAAGGATATATCATATTTCCTACACCTTTCGAAAATCCGAGTTAAGTGTTGGATGTGTTCTTCCTTGTTCTTTGAATACACAATTACGTCGTCCAAATACACTACCACAGACTTGTTTATTAGTCCTTGAAATGCTACGTCCATGGCCCTCTGGAAGTTTTCTCCTGCATTGATTAACCCAAAGGGCATGCGTTTGTAAGCGAAGGTTCTCCACTTGGTTCGGAAGGTCGTTTTCAAGCGATCTTCCTCTGAAACCAGAACTTGGTTGTAACCTGAGAAATCATCCAGTAGGGAGAAAATATTTGAGCCAGAAATTGTCTGTAGAAGTTGCTCCCTTGGTGGGATTGAGTAATTATCCTTTTTTGAAGCTCTATTGAGGTTCCTAAAATATACGCATAAGCGGTTTTCTCCAGACTTTTCCTCACAGGAACCAAATTTTCTACCCGCGCAGAATGCCTAACCTAGAAGATAATTTTGGCATCTAAGAGTTTCTTCAATTTCTGACACATGAGAGGTTCCAGGGATGGGTGATACTTTCATAGCTTCTGTTGGAAGGGTTTCACTTCGGGTTTTAACGGGATAGTGTGTTGAATGATGCAGGTATCATAAGTTTTCAGATCTCGGTAGGACCATGCAAAGACATATTGATATTGTCTGAATAGTTTGAGATAAGCCTTCCTTTCCTCCTTAGATATAGTCGTGCTGAGATTTATATACTTTGGGTTCACCGGGGTTCCGAGATTTATAGTTTCACGCATGGGATAGGAGCTACCGGTCTTTGCATTTTTAGCCCCTTTAAATTGTTCTTTCAGGTCAAAAAGATTTTCCAAATTAGCTATCCCTTTTGGGATTGTGTGAGACTTTGATTTGTCAATAGGTTGACCTATCTGAGAATCAGTTTCTATTGATTGTTCCTAGAATACTTCGTCTTCAATAGCTAAGTCTTTGAAATTGTCTTGGTTAGTCAAAAAAATTATGATCTGTTCATCCCCTTCAAAGACTTTCCAATTAGAAATATTGTTGGGCACCAATGGTTTGTAGAGTAGTTCCACAGTGAATTGGGAAGCTTCATAATCTTCTAGATTTGATAGCCTCGAGGCAGCAGTAGCCAGAGAATTAGCAAGAGTGTTCTTCACTCTAGGAATCGCTGAAATGTTTAAGGCTTCAAAATGCTCTATTAGCTTGTGCACCTCATGTTGGTAATTCTTCAGATGTGGATAATTTCAATGTATAATATTCCTTACTTGTATAACGATAATCTCAGAGTCCCTGAAAACCTTCAGTTCTTTGACATTTAAATCTATAGATTTCTTTAACCCTTGTACTAGAGCTTCATACTCGGTGGCATTGTTTGTGCATTCAAATTCTAGTCTACAGGACGGAAAATCATGTTTACCATTTGGATCAATGAGGATACACCCTGCCCTAGATCCTTCCTGTGATTTAGATCCATCAAAGTATATGGTCCAAATTCATGAATGAAAGTTATATGATTCTTCTTTCTTATTACCTTCTCTCTCCCCTATCTTTTGTTCTGTGATTTCTAGTACAGGTTGCTGACAGAAGAGGGTTTCCTTTATCGGTATCGATGATTTCTTTTGAAATACCATTTTAGAGTTTTGAGTGAGAGGGACATCGGATAAGCGAGGGGAAAAGTTCCCAAAGTAGGAATTGCAGGAATAATTGCCTAGCACAAGGAAATCTGTCGATGAGGGTTCGTTCAAGGTTTCTAGGTCAGTGACGGTATGTTTCAGATATCTTTCCCTATCAATTCTGATCATATTCTTGTGCCCTCTTAATAGAAGCCAAAGGTGTGCCCATTCTGTACTAAAGTATCCGTTTAACTTCTCAGACTAGTCTCGGCTCAATAACAACCCACAAGCTTCTAGGATATATACTACAATGATGCCAATCACTTGCACAAACTTAGGGTGTGTTGTTATTCTGATCATTACATCTTTAAGTTTTCCCATGACCTTCACATGGGTTCTGTCTAATTGTATCACATGTTTATCACTCTTGAGATGAACTGCATTTAGTTTCTTACAGACAGACAATCACATAACATTAGAGGATGCTCTTCAATCGACCAAACATTTATGGAGGTTTCTGTTGAAAACTTCAAATGTTAAAAGGAACGGCGGGACGAAAGGTTTTCTCTTCTTATCTTTTGAGCAGGTGTTTACATTTGGTTTATTTACTAGATCTGTGGGAGTTATATTTCTTTCTTGATCATTGCTAGTCGTAGGATTTTCTATTGATTTCAAAGATTGTAGTAGAAAGTCCTTTTGCTGAGGGATTCTACATATGTCCATAACTAATATATTAGCCTTCAACTTCTTCAAATCTTCAACCATGTTGTAATCCAATTTGGGATATTCTTGGGTATGGATGCTTATAGGGTTTTTACTGGGAGAAAAAGGTTCTCTCGGGTGATCGAGAGTTGTATTACCCCTCAAAGTTTGGGTGGTAGAAATATCTTTTGAGACAGGTGGACCTTTACATTGTGTTTGCACAACCGATACTTCTGCGGGTGGTTCTTGAGACTCAAACAGGTCATCGGAAGGCATGATTAGGTCAGGATCCCATATCAACATGACTATATCTTTTGGTGGGTCAATCTCTTCCTAATCAACTACATTCATAACTGAACTGCTTGGTTGTTTGATCAGGGAGACTTTGTCTAGAAACCGGTTGGCCATCAATTTCATGGCATGCACCCATTGAGGGTAGTCTCTTTCAGAATGGTTTTCCTAGTGATAGGTACAAAAAGAATCAGATGCTACATTTCCCAGATCCATATTTAAGTTAGTTGGGGGATGTTCAATTGTTTTGAGTGACGAGTTTCTTTTAAAGAAAGGCTTATAGGGCATGTGTCCTTGGTTTCCCTCCCCGACACTTCTTTTCATGTCTATAATTTCGTTGGATAACTTCTTAACCATACGTTGTAGGTCCTCTATGTACCCGCTACCCTTTTCAGGAGCTTGTTCTACTTATTTCCCTAGGGGTCTAGTGAGCAATAGCCCTCTCTGGGGAGGAGCTTGAGTTTCTTTCTTGACTAAGGAGACCTGAATTTCTTTACATCCTTTCATTTGGAATTCAATCGTTTTGGCTTCTTCGAAATTTTCAGCTAGGGTTCGCTTGGCAACCCTCTTGACAAACATGGAGATAGAAGCTAGGGGCGAATTAACGTATACTTTGATTTGCAATTCCTGAGTAGGTTTAGCTTCATGCTGGAATTTTTTCAATATAGTCGTGAATCTTTGATCGAAATATTTAACCCTTTCTTTCAAACTCATGGTGGCAGCAAACAGTTTAGCCATCAAAGCTCTCGTGGTGGTCTCTTCTGCAAATTTATCTAGAAAATCCTTCTGGAACTTCGTCTAGCTAGTTATAGATCCTAAAGGTAGATGAAAATACCACGTAGAAGTCGAATTCTCAAACATATAGGGGAATAGTCTACACTCTACGTCTTCATGTTGGACATTCATAAGTCTGATCGCTAGTATGCATTTCTTGATATGATCTTCGGGCAATCCCGAGGTCTCAAGTCGAACTTAGGAAGTAACTTCTCTGGATGTCGGGGAATATTATGGACTCATCCCAGATGGCCAAAGCATCTCTGGCCAACCACGGTTGATTGTTTTGTGGTCGGTTTCCACTTCCTTCATCATGGTCGTTGTTGCCTTGCATATCTTTGGACTTCGAGTTAAACTCCTCTTCTTTCGAAAAATCATCTAGTTCAAAAACATTGTCGGTTAGCGTTTCAGGGATTAGATTAAGAGGATGTTCGATTTTGGTGATCACGAAATATATTAAATATTCTACTATGTGCACAAAAACCTGGTCGGGAGTGTCGACCACTGGTCTTCTTACTTGTTTTCTTCGAGGAAGTATCAGAGGTAAGGGTAACACGTCGATCTGTCGGGCGTATGCTCTTGTGATTCTTCTGAATTGATTTAATTCCTCGTGAGGAAGAGCGTAAGGTATATCAGGGAACAATTTTTCTTCCTCGGGCTAGGGTGAGTTATTTGTTTCAGGAGTACTCAGCATGTGTGGGTTGTCTTGGAAATGACTAGCCATGCATGTGCACTGTTTTGAACCTATAGGTTGTTTGAAATACTATGTGAAATATGCATCCATCCATTCATTCTTCAGGCCCTCCTTCTAGCGCCAATTCTATTGATGTGTCCTAGATCCCTTTAGTTCAACAACAAGAACCAAACATGCCATCGAGGCCCAATTAGACTCTGCAACGTTTAATAGTGGAATGGTTCTCTATATCTTGCGATCTGACCAATTTTATCAATGGGCTTTATGTTTTCTTGCAAAGGCCTCTCCTTTGGTTTGGACTTTCTCTTTTGTATTTTCTCTTAGGTGGGACCGATATAAGATGTAAGCTGGTATAAACCAACTTGGTAACAACAGGATTAAGTTTAACTACTAGAGAAGAGGCTGAGCTTGGGATAACCCGCTATGCAATCATCCAGACAACAATTTTATACCACAAGGCCTAGTACTAATACGGTAACCATGTGAGCATCCAATTATTTTCCGAGATACTAATTATCAGAAAGAAAAACGCAAGAGATAAGATAATAGCAAGAAAAATAATTCACCTGCTCTAATCATTTATCAAATAATGACACAACGATTCATCTTCATCATTAAAGAAAAGAACTGCAAAAAACATTGCATCATATAACTTAACAATAGATTTGATAGCTCTTACTCATTACAACATCCATTCATGAAACGAGATAGGAAATAGTTCTTCTCCACATCCAATCATACATGCATTTGATGAAAATATAACTTTGTCTCTGGTCCAGAAGAACTTCTCAATTAAAGGCAGCGTCAAAATAATTCTTAACAAACCAGAAAAAGAGTTTCTTGCAACAACCATCGACCCTCTACTAATCAGTCGATGCTCTTATTTATTCCATAAAATTCAACTGAAAATAATGACTAAGTGTAGATAAGTGAACAAAATGCGCGATGTGGCATTCTCTCCTAACAGTTTTCTAACAGTCAACTCAAGACACCCCTTTGAAAGGGTGACTTTTCTCATACTTCGATCAAATAATGAACATATACTCACAGGCATGGGCGTATGGAAATCGGTGTTGATCCATGGGGGCCGCGTAAATTTCTCTGATCTCCACCGCATGCGCTGGGTATTTCACCAGACTGGTACTTAACTATTGTAGCACAGCCTGAGCTCTGATCGGGTGTTCCATAAATTGTTGCACTTGTCTTGGCGATGTGTCGGACACCTTCGCTAGTCTTTCGGCCCATGAAGAATATTGCTTGATGTGCAATTCGACTATGTCGTGCAAGTCGAGAAAGTCATCGGGCATGTCGAAATCGGGCAGTCCGATATCCTTCATTGCTTTGTTGATTTTACCCCAATGTTTCTCGCATTTGACCCACTACTCTTGAATTTCCCGTTGTGGTTCCCGAGACATTTTAGCCCAATACTCGACTACTCTCTTTATGAGATCAAGAATGCTTTCACTCAACACTCGGATGCCATGTTCTTCTTTATCTTGGCCCTGCTGGACTGCACCAATATAGTTGACTCTTTCCACATCTTGTTGTGCCTTTTCGTACCACCGCTCCATATCCTTGAATGTTGTGAGTGCCATGAGAGTACCTCCCTGGAGCTCGGCTTTCTTTGTAGTGAAAAGGTGACGCTCATTTGTGAACTTACAGTAGGCCTCTTTAAACTCGCTTCTCAAGTACACCGTGACCCGTGTGGTGTCATAATAATACTTAGCCATATGGCGCAAATGTTCCAGTTCTTTTAGGGTGGCAACCAACTCCTTTTCATCCTTTTTAGCTCTGTCTAGGGTGGCATCCGAGATTGCTCTCCCTACGCTGATAAGTTCAGATGTTCTGACGTTTTCCGTGTTTATCAAGTCTTCCTCTGTAGTGGTGAGGATGGAGAGATCCAATGTAATCCTCCTTTTCTTGGTGGTTCATTGGACAATATCCTTCCTCTTTCGATCATAAGTGATCGCGTATATATTGGCTACCTCGTCCACAAGTTTGGGAATCTACTAATCACCCCATGTGAGTGTATTTCCCATACTTCCGGTGGTGTATATTTGTTCAGTATCGGGTTCTTGAACTTCCTCGTTGTGCTCTGAAGGCCCAACTTATGTCTGTCGCTTGTCATGGGTCTGAGTATTGAGTGAAATAGAAGTGTCAAGAATAGACTCGATACTTACTTGTTCATCGGCTGTTGAAACGTCGATTTCCTTTTGCAGGGCTCCTTCCTTTGGCTCGTCAGGTTCTGACTTGTCCTTTAGACTGTCTGCTCAAGTCTCCGGTGCATCGTGCCTCTTTGTGTCGAGGCCACTCAGCTTCTTTTTCTTTCTATGGGACCTCCTAGGTTTGGACCTTGGGAACAAGAGAAGAAGTCTTCTCAGGTCCTTTTTCTTCCTCAACATGCACATGAGTTCCAAGAGATGCCTCTAGGCTTTCATCCTCGTCATATATCCTTATAAATTCACTCAAGGGGTTTGATGCTCCGGTCCTCTACGATGCTTCGATGATCTCTGGCTGTGTCACCACACCTACTGGTGATCTAGTCGGTGGCGTCATGAATTCAAGGTCATCTAACCCAGTGATTTCATTAATATATATGAATTCAAAGCCTCTTGTAACCCCCTACCTTCTCCCTAGGTTATCGGTAGGGGATCCTGTCGTTTCTGATAGGTCTGGGTCATCTTGCACCTAGTTAAGCACCCGCTGTACCCATTCCATCATGAGTAGTCCTCTTTCCCATGCATCCTGTACCAAATGGATATCTATTTCTTGTGCTAGGGATATCAAGGGGGCTTCAGCTGCTCTGGATGCTATCCTTTCTTCTCTGGCCCTGAGGATCTCTTGATCCGATTGTTCCAGGGTTGTCGCTTGCTCATCCTAGCTCATGGCCGCTAACCTGGTAGTGTTAGGGTCGACCATCCTCTCTATCACCTCATCCCAGTCTCGAGAATTTTCGGTGAAGATATCATCTTCAAACCTGTCATGGGCATATGGACAGCAAGACGATATTTTTCATGCATGCTTCAGGACCAGACCCTTTGGGTCGTGCTTTCTAAAATGACCAGTCTAGAATCAGAACTCCAACTGGTTTAACCCTTCTTTCTTATCTTGAGCGGTGTCTTTTACCATGTAGAAACCTATATGAAATCCATAAGGTATGAATGCCCGCTTCTTACCAGAGTGGCATTGTAACCTTGCAGGATGGTCTGATAACAGATTTCCCCTACTACTAGTCGATCGGAGACATACACAGGTAACAGGTGTGGTGCTCCTGTGGCTCCGAAAACCCTGATGTAGGTATCCTGCTCATCCACGTACCAGTGGCCAACTTTTGATATAATCTTTTTGGCCGCACCCAACAATCTTGGGCATTCTTTCTTGAACAACAAAAAATGAATACGTGCGATAAATTAATCGTAGATGAGAGAGTAGGATTTCTTGTACCTGTTCTCCCATAAGATGCCTAAATATACATGGACCGGTAGTTCTGAGGTGTGCCAGCTCAAGTTCATTCCGACAAAGGCATTTCTGGCACAGATGACGTCCAATAGATAAGATGCCAGGTGGAAAGATGGAGTCTCTCCTTCTTTCAGTGTCTGAGCCTATTATATGCAACTGCTCAACTATTTGGAGATGATGGCACCCCAGTTAAAACCTATTTTGGAAATGGCTATAGTATAATCTAGAGGCATCTAAGCCTCCGAAAACCTGGAGAAATCTTTCTCCCCATGCAACCGACAGAGGAGGGCCAGTAGATAGATATACGACTCCCTTAAGTTGGTCGTCGGGTACTAGCCGTAGGTCTGATTGGTGAAATTTTTATCCTCTCTCCACCATTAGGCCATCACCTTGCTGGTGTCATGTTTTTCATAGAAGCTTATAAAAAAATCGGTGTTCAGCTGCTCCTCCAGCCCTCTGAACTTGTAATAATTATGCACCTCCACTGGAAGGAAAACCCAGACACACTCACCATTGTCGTCATTAATCATACATATTTGAGTGTATGTGTGGTCAATAATCCACTTCAGGAGTTCAATGCAAGGGAAAACTGGAGTTCTGCTCGCTACCATGTGTAGGTATGCTCTTTGGATATTGGGAAAAACTTCATCGTCGAGTTTTCTTATATTAGGGTCATTGTGTGGGGTATATTCAGGGAATTCCTCCTGCTTGATTTTCTTGAAAAGTTCTTCCCAATGCGGGAATACTACCTTGGTCCCAATGCTTGCCTCCGTGTCTCCAAAGGCCGGAGGCTGAGTGAAAATATTCTTAGTGGATGTCCTGATGACTAGTTCCAGCTTTGGAGCGAATTCTAACTGTTTGCTGGCTGCTGGGGAAGAACTTCCTCCCACATATGGTTCCTTTAGCTTCAGAGCTCTTGGAGATTTCCTGGTGGTTGGTTTTCTTGGAGGCATTGTTCTTGCAAATGAAACAAATCCTTTAGGGCTGGCATACAAAGCAATACTGGATCATAATGTATATGTGAGATGAAACACAGTAAAATCCAGACTAGTACATATTTGTAACGCTTTCTAAACTCTGTTGTTTAATACTCACGGGATCTTGGAGGCTTCTTCCGAATTGCTCATCTCGCTCCTCCGTCTGACCTAAACTTCTTTGCGCGCAAAATAATCTTGTTTACAATGGCTCAAAATAATTTGATGGGAAAGAGCTTACCAATCGTATCAACCAATTAATCCGGGTGGTGAGTGAAATTCAAACAAATCTACCACCGAATCTCTACAATTTAATTCATTGTGGGTTGATGGCGGGGTGCAGAGGGTGGTGTGTGGTATCGACAAGTTCAAATGGTCCTTTTGATTTGTGCACGAATTAGCAACTAATGCGGGACTTGGAATTAATTAGTCCTTTTCAATGCGTCGTATCTAGCATTAAAACGTCCCATCGCATCGCTTTCCAAGTGGGTAGGTTGGGGATAGGCGATGCGTGGTGAATGTTTTGTGGGCATCCTCCTGTTTAGAAATTTTGACACCGATTTGATTTTTTTGTATGATGTTGTCGTGGCATCAATGACTTGGGATACATGGTACTGAAGATCGGGAACTTAGCTCATGGTTAATGGTCAGACTCGGGACTTTGTTCAAGTCATGTGCTCTAAGCTAAACTTGGGACTGTCGATGCTGAAAAGGTATCTGGGATCGACCTTTGAACATAAACCTATTACGTAGTTTCCTTGCGAGTTATCATCCTTGAACACCTCCGATACCGAAAATGTTTCGGAAGTCGGTGGTCGGCGATATCATTTCTTTCTTCGCTCAATGCTTACTCTTTTCTCCCTTTTGCTGATATCGAAGGTATCGTTCATCGACGATATCCTTGGTGAGAATGTCATGAAGGAATACTCCCATCTACCGACGCCGACGAAGATCGACACTCGTTGACCTTGGTTCTCTCGAGTGATTTCCCCTCACTTTAATTCTTTCCGATGCCAAATTTCTTAGGTATGTCGGGGAACAATTTTGACTATCGATTCTTTAATTAAATGTTAGTCTTTTAGGTTATGGGTTTTTGCATGCTTAAGCAAACTTTGAGAGACTTAAATGAGACACAAAATGATAAACAAAGGAAACATTTTTCATACTGAAGTCAAATCAGACAGTGAAAAAGATCAAGTGGTACCCAAAAAGTAGAATTTGACATAGGCTTTTTAGGGTGTGTTGAGTGCTCAATGGGACCCTGCCCCATCGTTCTGGAGCAAGGAAGAGATACAAATTTGGGTGATTATTCTAAAAATGCCTCTGATGTCTCTAAAGATTGGGATGATTATTTTTCTGCACAAGAAGATGACTATTTGATGAGTTTTAGAAGGAGATAAGTTGGCTTTGTGGGTAGTTCTTTGATAGGACCCCGCCCCATTGTTCTGGAGAAAGGAAGAGATACAAATTTGGGTGATTATCCTGATGATGCCTTTGAAATATCTAAAGATTGGGATGATTATTTTTCTGCACAAGAAGATGACTATTTGATGAAGTTTAGAAGGAGAGGAGTTGGATCCGTCAAATGGGAAGGAGATATCGGAACTAGCGAAACACATGAGAAAACCAAAGAAAGTATTCCTATATTTTCCCCTGATGATTTTCCTTTCGCTTCAGAGGAAGGCTTTGATCAAATACAATGGACAAAGAAGGAAGAGTATCAACAACTCCTAGAAAAATACAAGGACAAAGAAGTTGGGACTGTCAAATTTTTAAAAGAAAATGACACGTTGATCCAACCATCCCAACAAGAAGCTTTCACAACAGAATCCCACCCTCATCCCTCGACACAATACACCAGGTTTGTTTAGGAAACAACCAAGTTCAAAAATAGAGAATACATAGAGGGAGACGTAGTATGGATGTGGGATGTCAATAAAGAAGAGCGAAGTACTCAATTTTGGCTCGGGCCTTTCAAAGTTGGAAGAAAATTAGTTGATGATTCTTACTACTTATATACATTGGAAGGAAGAAGGCGTCCATTACCAGTCAGCGGGCACCTCCTCAAGCCCCCCCAAGGTGGGGGGATTTGACTTCACAGGTAAGTGCAGGTAAGTAGGTAGGCATTTGCATTCATTGTATATACCATTTTCATTTCATGCTAGAGTAGTTTGTATTCACATTTGTATATATGCTTGCTTTCGTTTTATATATATGAGTTGGGGGTGATATCACCATGCCAAATGACTGCTAACAACTTTATGTTGATATCAATCAGGTCACAGGTTATGCCAGGAGATGCTGAGGTTCTCATGCGCTCTACAGTGAGCACATGTCCCCAAGTTGGATCCAGATGTTATCCCCCAGTTTAGGGATAACTAAGGAGATTATGTTTTGAGGCCCATAGGTCCTAGACATGGAGTACCAAGAGCCAGATCGACTTGAGCATGGCCCTGGAAGGCCCATCTTTTCATTCTTCAGCACCTCCACTTTGTCAGCAACAACAACATCCATCACCTTGCCCTGGTCCTGTAGCAGAAGTGGATCTTTCTCCATAAGGTAATGAGTCTGGGTATCATGGTATGTGTCACTATGATGCTCAAAACCTTTGAATATGTGCATTCAATTATTTTTTCTTCTAACAGATGCTTGGATATTATACCTATCCACTTGACCATATCTATGGGGAATGACAGGATGCCCTAGTAATCTTGTGCCCACAGGTTTTGAGTTTCCACTAGGGGGATTCATGAGAATCCATCGTCCGCTCCCACCATACTTACCACTTTCCATATTTCTCTCGCTCATCCATCCCATTACACTGGTTTAGGCATTGGGTTGGCCAAATATTTAAGGGTTGTACCTCACCTTGTGGGAAGAAGGGGCTAAAGGCTCAGAGGGTAAAAGTAGCTAGCAAAAGATAGAATCCAAAGAATGAAACCTTGAGATGCTTCGCCCAGGGATGCCCAAGAAAGCAATAAAAATCTTCTTAGCAAGAAACAAAGGGACCCATAAAAAATGATAAAACAATACCTAGCTAGAGTATAGGGAGTCTCATCATGAGCCAGCCTATTAGGTACATGGGCATGTAGAGGTATGACACTTCCAACAACTGATCACCATGCTAGGGTAGTGGCTCTTGGTGGCATAACCAAGAGAAAGGGGGTCTCATCATGAGCCAACCTTCTCATTTCCGTCAAATGCTTGTGGGTAACATTGCAACCACTGGTCACCACGCTAGGGTAGTGTCCCCTAGATAACTTCTTGAATAAAAAGAAATAAAACAAAGACAAAAGGCATGAATGGTCTTGGAAACATTTGCATCCATGACTGGTGCAACTCAACCTCTACAGAGGCACCCACAGGTAAGCCATACATTTCCCTACTATCGTTGCACCCCTTGCCCAGGCCCTAGACATCCCTTATCCACTTCATCCACTCACATGGTTTGGATTTGATCTCTCCCGGAAACATCCCACGTTCAGTGAGCATTAGCCTAATAGGACATCCTAGTGTTTCCTCCAAATTTGGCTTGTAGATTAGTATAATGTCTTTGATCACTTGTCTGGGTAAAAGGGGTTTTATGCACATGTTTAATAACTTGATGATTAGATGTGATTGACATTGCTATGATCCCTGTGACTTATGAGCCCTTGGAGGGCGTATCTATTGATCTACAGGACCATACCTAATGGATAGGTACCCTTATGGGCAGGTAAACATGGGGAGATGACTAGTTCGGACCTCCATGGGGCTGAAAGCCCACCAGATGGATGTTGAGACCCCAACAAGGGGCAGAGACAGATCAAATAGTTTGCACCAAAGAAGAGGAGGATGTTCCACCAGGGGCAGCTTGGCAGACCAATACCCAGGGGGGTTGTGCCCTTTCCACCAAGACGTAGGCCTTGGAAGGCCCATGACATCACCCAGGACATCCATGACATCATCCAGTGTTTATGGAGGTTTTGGGAGGTAGTTATGTGCTAAGTGGCACATGTGGAAGGTTCCTGAGGCCCAAGGAGGCCTAACGTTTTTCTCCAGAAGGCCAACGTTGCCCTTAAAGGGCCTAACGTCACCCTAAAAGGGCATGACATCATCATTTATGCTTTATTAGGGTTTTAATTAGGACATTTGATGTAAACCAGTATTTTGATGTAAATTTGGCCATGTCGGCCTTTTGTGACCTAAAAGTAAAATTAAGGTCATTGATATGGTATAAGTAGAGAGCTAAAACTCTCTTTTTCTCATCATATTTCACTCACACTTGTGTGAGGTTTGAAATTTGCGCCCTTCTTAGGGTTCTGGCTGAATTTTCTAGTGTGCACTTGTTGAAGGAAGGATTTTTATGGTGTATTTGGCATTTTTCTTGGTGGAAAGTTTACAACTAGGGTTTGGCTTGATAAATACTTGGTGAATGTGAGTAAATTTCTGCAATCCTCCTCTTACTTGAATGGTTATGGTGCTTTACTTTACATTTTGTTAATGAAATTGCTGCATTAAACCCTACGGAATAAGCACATGTTAATGTCCTTGTTCTAATTTCTATCTACATACTAGATTATGCCAAGGAGCCATTTTTTCTGTTGAAGTCATTGTTAGGGCCTTGCCATTGCAACACCCTATCTCTTGTTCTTCATCCTAGCTGTTTTTACTTTTTCATTGAGCTAAAGAAGGAGGAAAACCTACTAAGGCTTAGGGTTACCTACACCTTAGTAGTTGTTTTCCCCTAGGTTTTGATGGTTGAATCCTTGGCATACCAACACTTCATTCATCAAATTCCTCTTGTCTTTGGCCCTACTACTGTCATCTTGCTCCTTCAATTCTTGCCGCTACTTTTGACTCCATTTTCCCTATGAATTCACTGGTCTAAGACTTCTTGCCTGAGTGTTTTGATCACAACTTTCAAACATCCAAAATATTTGAACAACCACTAACACCTTCTAACCCTAGTTTAAATTAACACACTAACCTTATTGCTGCTATTATCCATTTGAGTTATAATTATACTTTGCAGCATTTTGGGCTTCTTTAAGCAATTGAAAGATTGACTAATGCATAGCATTATTTGCTTTTGATGAATGTTGGTGTTATGATATTGATGATTGATCATTCTTGCTCATTCTGAAGCTTATTTAAAGCATTTATTGTGAAGTATCGTATTGTGATTATTGCTACTATACATCTTTGCTTACTTCATCAATATATTAGTCAATTCCTTTTATTGAGAAAGTCTTTGATTATATGAAGTGCTAACCAGCAAGTGATCTTGCAAATATAGTTTCATGTTGCTTTGTTCCGGGAAGGTACATTTCTGGTTTTCATTATCTTTTATTGGTTGTTTAGCCGGACTTTCTAATCAGTGGTGAATTGTGAGAGGGAAACTTTTACTTAACCTTTATCCTTTGCCTTCTCAAAACCCCAGGTCATCGGGGACGTCTCCCCTTGGCCTACCACCCTAAATAGAAAGAGACATCCTATTGAGGTGACAGTGATAGGATAGTCTCTCGTTACGTCAATTTGTCTTTATTCACCTTTCCTTTCTATCAAAGTACAAATTGCGTGATAACAGGTTTGCAACAAATAATGTTGGTGAGTATCATGCTATCATTTTGGGATTTGGAAAGTCGCTCTGAGTCAAGGGATATTCTGAATTCATATGCAAGGAGATTCAAAACTTGTTTGCCTGGAAATTCAAGGTTTTTGGAAAGCCAAGGACACAAATATGGCTAAGTTGTGTGCAAAGGATTGGAGATATGTTGCAAACTAATTTGTGAACGATTTTCCAGACAAAGTTATTGTGCATTATACTGAACATAATCCATTGAAATTGACTTCAATCCAGAGGTGAAATGATTGATTGTTTTCTTCTTGAGACAATGATTCCCTATTTGTCAATACAAGATGTTATTGCAGGCATACTCCATTGAGAATTCACAAGTTTGAAAGGTATATTTGTGTTTTTTTCGAACGGTTGTTGCTAAATTCGGTTTGCATGCATAAAGGTGCACAATTCTTAAGAAAATGAGCTAGTTGGTAGGTAACATCAAGACGAATCTCTCCTCGATCTACAGCTTGAAGTTATATGTTGCATAGATAATGATACTCTACATGAACATGCAACAAAATTCGGTTTGCATGCATAAAGGTGCACAATTCTTAAGAAAATGAGCTAGTTGGTAGGTAACATCAAGACAAATCTCTCCTCGATCTACAGCTTGAAGTTATATGTTGCATAGATAATGATACTCTACATGAACATGCAACAATTTGAAAAGGAGCCTCTGGTGAGCTAGGAAATGAAGAAAAATCGTTGGACTATAACACTCTAGCAAACCTTTATCTTGAGGTAAAGTTCTTGCCAAAGTAGAATCTACTTCTAAATAATTTGAGAGTGGAATGAAAAGAAAGGATCGTGCTACTTATGATCATCTACTTAGTCTACAGGGTAGTATATGGAATAAGGATGCATTTCAATATTTTCAGAAAGGAAACAAAAAACCATGATTCTACTATCAGTGGAGATCCCTTTGCAACATCCTTGAATGTCTCTAATGACCTATTTGGTGCTAGTTCAATTCCTAATTTGTTAAATGCAGGAGTCTCTTTTACTGCAATTGCTGTTGCTAGCTTCACAGATTCCCATAGACATTTTGCTAACTCCATTAAGAAAGACATAGCCCCTGTCAGATTTTTTGATCCATTTGAAATGTTGAATAAAAACTTTAGTTATTTTGGATGTGATTTACAACCATACATAAAAAATTAAAAAATGAAAGTAGATCCAGAATAATAGAAAAATGGGGGCAGGTTTCACATAGTTACCTTGGTAGAGAGTTTCCATCAATCTCCATAATAGTAAGCACAATTTTGTTACTTACAGCACTATCCAAGCCGTGGATACAAAGTAGGAATACTTGCAGTTTTGGTTCAAGATTATTTAACCTTCATTATTATTACAAACATGGAGCGAATGGCATTCAAGGATTGCTACACTATGGTGTTTATCGCTGCTCTATGTATAAAACTCATATGTTCCTGTTCTAAGTGTAAACTTGTGTGTATTTATGCTCTATGTGAAGAAATTAAAATGATATAATTTATATTCTCTGAACCATGAAACTCTATAAATTATTATTATCTTAGAGCAAGTACAAAATTGGTGCATGACAATATGGTATGGGATGAGAGGTTGAGTATTTATTTGTCATGGCACTGCTATCTTAGAATTTAATGCCTCCCTGTTGATAGGCAGTAGCTTCCAAGTCTAATTGAAATATTCTTGTTGAGGGTTTCTAGTTTTAGGGTTTTGAAATCTAGAGTTCGATCCATCATTTGAGTAATATATTTTAGATCTCAAGTCAATTATCACTCAATAGCGTGCAATCACTTCCAACGATCCATTTACTTCCAGGTTTCCCTAATATTGTTGTTAGTACTCTTGCATCTGAACTACTATGAATATGCATACTTCCATGAATATGCATACTTCCACGCATCATAAATGTTTCTAGAAGAAAATTCTCGGGCTGGGAAACTTATGAAATAACCTTGTACATTCTATTCTCATTAAATTCTTGTTTTATTGTCAAATGTTCAGATATATCCTGGAAAGATCCACCTTCGATATTGATTTAAACTTGACTATCCTCTGTTCCGCCTCCTGTACACAAAATCACAAGAAAGAGTAAAGTAACTATCAGTTAATGGAAGATTTTATGGTTCTCAAAATCTGTTGTTGCTTACTTGATCTCCACATTCAATTATATAAACTCTTCCTTTTTGTGTTGATTATTTCACTTCAAATGAGAAATGCAATCAGCTATGTCATTGTGGAAAAAACTATAAAATGGTCATAAAAATAGAAAGGTAGGACCGCCCATAGTACCAAATGATAGCTCTTGCTAAATGGATGCTTACAACAAAATTTGTAAGACAAAGATGGATAGGATCTTTCCACGATGTTTGTAAAGAACAGCTCTTTGATATGAATGCTTCCACATTCAAATATTGAACCTTTTCTTTGCAAAATGGTAATTCATTTCACACAAACACCTTGTACGTAGATTGTAATTGCAGGATCCTCCATGTCTATGTATGTTTGATGCAATGTAGATGGAAACCTTGGTAGTTATTTATGATCTGGACAAGTTGTGTGGGAAACTAAAAGGATCTGACTTATGTGGCCTAAAAGGGTCTACTGTTGTGCACTCCTACTTTTCTTTGAAATGATTAAAGGGCAGGCTCCTTTATTTTAAAATTTTCTCAGGCTAATAGGATCATTTCTTTTCTATAATTCTTTATTCTAATAGGGTGATGAGCAAGCCTGCCTCTTGTTTAGAGGATCCGTAGATATGATAAAAATCACAAATTTTAACATTTCTTTGTTGAAATTGGCTATCTTAAAAATTCCACCAAAGAAAAGATTCACAACAGTATAATTATATCTTAGAGAGTTTATTATTACTGCCCTCTAAGTTTTCACTACATATACAATATTAATGCCTTCAAAACAAAATTTGCTAGCAATCTTTTAACTTGTGAATTTACTC
This sequence comes from Picea sitchensis, assembly GCA_010110895.2. Taxonomy (NCBI): domain Eukaryota; kingdom Viridiplantae; phylum Streptophyta; class Pinopsida; order Pinales; family Pinaceae; genus Picea; species Picea sitchensis. Next base: position 109,587 of record SNQJ01S0007869.1, on the reverse strand, counting down.
TTACAAGTTACTCTTCTTTTTGTTGCATTTATTGTTGTAATATGAGGAACAATAATTTCTTTCTTGGCCCTGTACATATTCTGGAATCGTTTGGCTGTAAGGTTGGGCATTTGGTCTATTTCAGTAAACCTGCAAAGGTCACATTTGCATTGTCTACTGGAGAAAGTTGTTAAATTATCACAAATTGGAAGTAGTATCTGGCATATTCTTCGCACTTTGTAATGAAAGTGAGCAACTTATTTCTATAAAGCTTATTCCATTCTCATGCCCACACCTAATTGTAACGTTTTTTGTTGTTGTTGATGATTTATGAATATTAAATATGAACGTTTCAGTTAAAGAGAGAAATCAAATGAAGGAATTTTTAGCAATTAAACCACTTGAATAGATCCAACAAGATGTCTTCAATTAATCAAAATTGTTACATATTCTGAACTAATCTTGGATCAAACTATTTCCAAAAAACACCTATGGGGACATGAGATAAATGTCACAAATTAATGCCCTTTTAGTGACCTACAAGAGTAGCTTGACCATAACCAATAGTCTCAGAAATAAGATGAAGAGAAAGAAAAACAATTTTCTGAAGAATAGTGAAAGACATTCGGCTTAGTATTGAACTGCCATTCTTATTTTTCTCTTATAGTTGAAGATGATTCCAAACTGTCCAAGAATAGGATTTCTAACAATAACAATTATCTTCCAAAACCATCAATAATAGAGAAACACTCAACTGTAAAATATTAGCATCACATCTGCATGATATTTTGGGAATGTATGTCACTCTTCTTCTTTGTAGAACATTCCAAATCTGAATTGAAGAATAATATAAATTTCAAGAATAGCGTTGTAGATTAGGATTGTCTCAATCCTCTTAAGATTGAATCTCATCTTCAATAGGCAGCGCTGATCCTGAAAATATTACTTGAAAAACAACACTGACTTTTAGAATGGAATTGTAATGTTCCCAAGCCAATTTTTTGCTTGGAAACACTAACTAACCCTTGAGTTAACTGTTTGTTCTTGTGTATGCAGGTTGGCCACTGATATTTCGGCCTTAGGGTTTATTCAGTTATTCAATCACAATTTATTCGAGATGCAGTTCAACATATAAAGATCTCAACAATACACAAATTAGGGAACCACAAGCAAAGATCTGATCTTTTATTATAAGAATGCAAGCACCTTATACAATATGGAAGCAGATCTGGAATAGCTTCAGATGGCTTCAAGACAAGAATATGAGCTTCTACAAAATGCTCTCGAAAATACAAGATAAGCCTCCCAAAGGATGAAAGGCAAGATGAATGCTCCAATACAAAAACTAGGGTTTGGTCTAACCCTCAAGCTACTCATACGTCCTATTGAAGACTGTGAAGACCAAGGGTTCGGCCCTCCTGAAGAAGAAGACTCCTCAACTGCTCCCAAACTCCACCAAATGATAGATCAGGGCAAGAGTAACCTCTTCCTGAAGTATGAAGCCCAAATATTGCTTCCTCCACCTCAAACTGTTGAAACCCTAAACTAGTACGACCCTCCTGAAACCCTGAATATGGTCAATAATTCGGCCTGGATAGATGAGGCCTCTGAATCACCTGAAACTCTCTAGGATGATAGTCCGGGTAGTCACAAACCCCTAAGAGAAGTTTCAAGATCAGACCTGAGGTATAGCCTCCAAGATCTGGGAATCACTGAATCACCAAGACGTCCACTCTCCTCCAAAACCGTCCAAACCTGCAAATAATGATATGGATGTGGTAACTCCTCAAGAAATCCTCCAAACTAATGAGTAAGGTCCTGCAAGAAAACCCTAATTCCAGAATCTCCCAAATCTCTCTTAATAGGCTAGATCGAATTGTTCCTCAACCAAGGGTGCGCCCCTGCTGGAAAACCCTAACTGGTACGGCCTTGTTGTTCTCCTGAATAGATGAAGAATGTAGAATGGTGTGGGTGGAGTATTTCATCCCTGAGACCAAGCTTGGAACAAGGTGAGTGGAATCTTTCACCACTGAGTTGATCTCTAGGGTTTGTAGTCTCAAAACACTCAAAACTATGTGCTCAAGAGCTCAACAAGTAAAATACCAAATATCCAAGATGTTCATGAGAGGTGCACCCTAGCCTTTCTTTTATACCTCTATTATGTTTTCCAGTTGAGTTAGTTTAACCCCTAGGTTCAACTCCTAACTCAACCTCCAACTTCTAATTCTTCATTTAGTTACCTTTTTGTTCTTTTTACCTTTTTCCTAAGTCAACTTTAAAATATAACATTAGTTTGGTTGACTTTTCCCCATACTGTGAGACTATGGTCTAGTGGGGAAGCCTAGACCACTAAGTCTTCCCAAACCTCTTCATCAAGAGGTGGGGGACATTACAGTCTCCCCTGCCAAAAATTGCTTGTCCTCAAGCAATTCCAAACCGGTCTCCTGCACCACGTGTTCGTTCTCCCATGTGGCATCGTCAATGGGTAAATCCCTCCATTTGATCAGGTACTCTTTGATGCTTCTCTTCCTGAGCTTCTTCTCCCGAACCTCYAGTATCTCCTCCAGAATCAGAACCAGTTGCCCCTCTTCATCTAGAGGTGGCAGCACCTCAAGGGGCGWAATGTGTTGGCTGATGGCTCTCTTCAGGCAAGACACATGGAATAAATTATGTATCCTTCTACCCTGTGGAATTTCCAGCTCATACGCTACGGCCCCTACCTTCCTGCTGATCTTGTAGGGTCCAAAGAAACGTGGTTGCAACTTCTTTGCTCCGCTTCTTTTTATAGAATCCTATTTGTATGGTTGGAGCCTTAGGTAAACTAAGTCACCAACCTCAAAAGTGCGCTCAACCCTCTGTTTATCTGCTTGGACCTTCTATTGGTTTTGTGCCCTCTGTAAATGATCCTTCAGCTTCCCGAGGATGTCCTGACTTTGTTGTACCCAGTCTTGTACCATTGGGGCCATGTTGTCACCGAAGGAAATCTCCACGAAAGAGAGTGGATCATAGTTGTACAATGCTCTGAATGGAGTCATACCTATGGACATGTGATGGGTGGTGTTGTAGTATTATTCCCCCAAATGTAGCCATCTGACCCACGCCTTCTGTTGCCCTGCCACATAATTTCTGAGATAACCTTCTACCCACTTGTTGACTATTTCATTTTGTCCGTCCGTTTGAGCATGATAGCTAGTACTAGAAGTCAAGGCCGTACCAACTAGACTGAATAAATCTTGCCAAAATGTACACATGAATCTGTTATCCCTGTCACTGATAATGGTTTTGTGATACAGGAGCATCTCTCCATGCAGCCAGCCAGCCACGTCAGCGCGCACCCATTCAGGGCTGAAAGGGAGGCACAACCTCATTTTGAATTGGAATTCAATGTAATTTAATGTCTTAGGCTGGTGAGCCATGAATGCCATGCCTTTGCGCAGGCTGTAGATAAGATAGGCATTTATT
>SNQJ01S0007869.1:71802-93123 GCA_010110895.2 Picea sitchensis | reverse complement strand
CAGTTTTGGGCACATCTCTTTCTGGTTCCTGTAGCAAGGCTTGTGAGGAGCTTGCTATGTGTACAGGTTCAATTGTATTCGATTACTTGTTGTATCTCTTGCTTTAATCACATTATATAGACATATATCCCAAACTGGTTTTCTCCGGGGGGGTTTTATCCAGGGTCATGTTGACCAAAAATACCTGTGTCAAATTTATGCATGTGTAGAAGTGTAGAACAACATTTTAGATTTTCAAGATCTAGAGGTAGTGTTATGTGTTTTAAGTATTATTGCATGTGCTAACATTGTAACAAGTAAACACTTGCAAGGGCACCTTAAAAGAGCACTTAACCTATAAAATATTGAGCAGAAAGTACATGACTGTTTGCTGCCCTAAAACAGCAAAAGAAGACAACAAAACAGTTTAAACTTAGAGCCATACTAAGGTCAAGGAAAGACCTTAGATGGCAGCCTCATAGGACCTCAGAATTTCAACATCTGCCTCCATGTTCTGGATATGGCCAAAATACTCCTCTTCCTCCTCATTGTCTGAAGTCACCTCTATGTAGTGAACTTGGCCACGACCCATACATTTGTGTGATGGGTTCCATGGTTCTTTGCAAGTGTAGCATAGTTGCTTCCTCCTCAACTCCCTTCTAGTGTTCTCATCCAACCTACCTCTGCCCCTGTCCAACCCCCTTGGGTCACGTCCTCCTGGGTTCATGGGAGGTCTATGATCTCTTCCTCCTGTGTTAAGAGGTGGTCTAGGCACAAATTTCGTCTTGGTAAGTGGTCCTAGGTCTCTTGTCCTCCAAATAGCATCATGTAGGTTGGTAGGCTTAAAAGCCTTTACCAAACCCTTCCGTGAAGAGAATCATGAGTCTAGTCTATGATATATCTTGCACCATCATTGCTAGCCTCTAGAATTTTTCAATGTATACATCTGGTGCCCCTGTATGTCTGAGATGTGTGAGCTCCCGGAAATGTAACTCAAGATCCCCCTGAACAAACCTATCAATGAGTCTCTGAGTGAATTTTGTATATGCCACTATCTAACTGTGGCCTAGTATGGTCAATCCATGATATCACCAATCATGAGCTTTGTCATCTAGGTACATGCTGGAAAATTTGATGGCTTCCATCTCCCTCATGGGGTTAAGCTGTAGATACATATCTAGCTTCTGTACCCATGCCTGTGTTGTCATATTGGTCGTACCATCAAAGTAAAGAATATGCATCTTCCCTGCTCGTCGTTCAAACTCATAATTGCTCCTGTGGTTCGACCTAGGCTTGTTTCAGAATTTGAGTTGATAGTATTGATCCACGGAAATCTGCCTCTGAGTCGTCATATCCAAATCATTGTACTCCCTAGTACACTATGCCATCATCTCAACAAAGTCGTCCACCTATTCATGCTGTGAATGTTCATCTGTGAATGATGGCAAGTATGGTCTAGGGGTAGCCCTGCTACCCATCTGTCCATGTGGCATGCTCCCTCCATGGCTTCCTTTGGATTGATGATAGGGAACATGTTCGGGACTATACCTGGGAGCCTTTTCTGGATTATACCTATTCCCACCATGTGATCCACCAGATCCACCGGCCTCTCTGTTTCCATACGTCTCTGGACCCTTCCCCTTGTGATTCATCTACATTAATAGCTCGGTTATCCTAGTCTGGTTCTCATCCACCTTTCTCAGGTTTTCATCTACCTTCTTCAAGGTGTCAGTGATTTTGGTCTGTCCTCTATGGGTTATATCATAGTTCTCCTGCAAGTGGATGACTAGTTTACTTTATGTTTGGTTTATGGATTTATTGAACTCCTGTGCTAAGTAAGACAAGCCCTGGGGCTCACTGTCATCACCTAACCCCTCCATCTCGGCCTCTGTTTCACTTGCCTGCTTCCTTCAGCCCATATAGATACCATTGTGCCTCTACATGAGCTAATCCTCACAGGGTGAGAGGATCAGACTTATGATACCACTATAATGTTCCCAAGCCAATTTTTTGCTTGGAAACACTAACTAACCCTTGAGTTAACTATTTGTTGTTGTGTATGCAAGTTGGCCACTGATATTTCAGTCGTATGGTTTATTTAGTTATTCAATCACAATTTATTCAAGATGCAGTTCAACATATAAAGATCTCAACAATACACAAATTAGGGAACCACAAGCAAAGATCCGATCTCTTATTATAAGAAAGAAAGCACCTGATACAATATGGAAGCAGATCTGGAATAGTTTTAGATGGCTTCAAGACAAGAATATGAGCTTCTACAAAATTCTCCTGGAAATACAAGATAATCCTCCCAAAGGTTGAAAGGCAAGATGAATGCTCCAATACAAAAACTAGGGTTTGGCCTAACCCTCAAGCTACCAGTACATCCTGTTGAAGACTATGAAGACCAAGGGTTCGACCCTCCTGAAGAAGAAGACTCCTCAACTACTCCCAAACTCCACCAAATGATAGATCGAGGCAAGAGTAACATCTTCCTGAAGTATGAAGCCCAAATACTGATTCCTCCACCTCAAACTGGTGAAACCCTAAACTGGTACGACCCTCTTGAAACCCTGAATATGGTCAATAATTCGTCCTGGCTGGATGAGGCCTCTGAATCACCTAAAACTCTCTAGGATGATAGATCGGGTAGTCACAAACCCCTGAGAGAAGTTTCAAGATCAGACTTGAGGTATAGCCTCCTAGATATGGGAATCACTGAATCACCAAGACATCCTCTCTCCTCCAAAACCATCAAAACCTGCAAATAATGATATGGACATGGTAACTCCTCAAGAAATCCTCCAAACTAATGAGTAAGGCCCTGTAAGCAAAACCCTAATGTCAAAATCTCCCAAATCTCTCTCAATAAGTTGGATCGAACTGTTCCTCAACCAAGGGTGCGGCCCTGCTGAAAAACCCTAATTGGTACGACCCTGCTATTCTCCTCAATAGATGAAGAATGTAGAATGGTGTGGGTGGATTATTTCATCCCCGATACATAGCTTGGAACAAGGTGAGTCGAACATTTCACCATTGAGTTGTTCTCTAGGGTTTGTAGTCTCAAAACCCTAAAAATTGTGTGCTCAAGAGCTCAACAAGTAAAATACCAAATATCCAAGATGATCATGAGAGGTGTGCCCTAGCCTTTATTTTATACCTCTATTCTATTTTCTAGTTGAGTTGGTTTAACCCCTAGGTTCAACTCCTATCTCAACCTCCAGCTTCTAATTCTTTATTGAGTTACCTATTTTCTCTTTTTACCTTTTTCCTGAGTCAACTTTAAAATATAACATTAGTTTGGTTGACTTTTCCCCATACTGTGAGACTACGGTCTAGTGGGGATGCCTAGACCACTAAGTCTTCCCAAACCTCTTCATCAAGAGGTGGGGGACATTACAAGAATCATGCTAATGTAACACCATATCTTATAAAAGATAGAGGGACCTTAAGTAGAATTAGAGTCTTAGATTATTGGTGAAATGGAATTATGATCTTATCTCTTTTATCATGCATGCAAGTACTATTTATAGTGATTTTATTGATTGAAAATTGTTAAATTTCAGTACATGGTAAATATTAAACATACCTATAAGTAAGAACACTTAGAAAAATGAAAACTATAAGAATCTTTCAAATCTGCTTCTTCACGCAAGATCTGAAAACATACACGCTGACTAAAAAAAGATGAAGAAAAATTCCATGAATGGATTATTTAAATGTCAACCCTCTATACCTATAATATGCTTCATGAAAAGAAGTGCAAACCACGATGAGATGGCTTAGGAAAATACACATGCTATATAATGAAAGAACCTATGATAACTTATGAAGGCATATGGATGTAGTATATCAAGGCATATGGATGTAGTATTTGACATGTTGCATCACTTTGCAATTCCAAAAATTAACATGAGATAAAAGCTATAGACCTGAAGAAAAAACATTTCTTGGGAGAGAAAATCTTTATGACATGTGTATTCTAATCTTGTTGGTGAGTTTTGTTGTTGTCTACTCAATTTACTAAGTATTGGGTTATTATTTTTAAATAGGTTCCAAAAAAATAAATGGAGAATGTACAAGCCATAATCACATGACAAACAAAATTGAATATACCCTATAAACATGTCAAGGAATGTGACGTGGAAAAAAATCCATGCTAAAGTTCTTAATCAATATAGACGATTATTCAAGAATCTTAACAAAGGCATAAAAAATAATTTGAATTTGACATCTAGAAACCTAAATACAATTGCAAAATTGATCCTCGTGGTTTCTATATGTTAACAAGACTAAAGTAACCCTTGGCTTAGTTAAATCCTAGTTATCAGGAAACCTTGGAATCATAGACATTATGGAAATCCTTTTGAAAATCAAAGAAATGTAGAAATACAAAAATATAAAAAGTAAACATATAAAACAAAAAGAGAAGATACGAACAACTCACCTTTCCATGGCTTGGATAGTGTCTTGATATAGTTGTCAACTTCATCCCTGGTCGAGTAATGCCACTAGGGAGAACTTTCCAGATTTCCAGCAGTTACCATGCGAGCTGCCATAGTTCCAGCTCATCCTTTGACTCTGAAATGCTCATCTACTACCGAGTATTATCATTTAGTTTTCTTATTGTATTCTGGCTAAGATCCTTTTGTCTTTTGATCTAGTCGAGTGATTCATTTTATTCAGTTGCATTTGGCATTTGTACTCTATAGAGATATCATAATATAAACTTTGCAGTCCTTTATCGCATTTGTTATTTGTATGATCATTTATATGCTATAAAAAATTAATCATACACACACATTAGCAGTGTTTCCTAGATTACCCAAGTCAGGAACATTACAGTGGTATCAAAGCTTTAGTCTTGCCAGCCTGTGACTAAAGACGATGAGTGCAACAGAAGACCCAGATGGCCGTGAGCACGTAGGTAACGAATATGTCACTTACAATAGGCGTAAGGAAAGAAGGCCTAGGCTTGAATTTCCTCCTTTTCCTCCCAGCTCAGAGGAAGAGGAAGAGGCACACAAAGAAGCAGAGAGAAGGGCAGAGCGTGAGGCTGAGCGCGAGACAAAGAGGATGCTAGGATACAGATATGAGCGACCAAAGGGCAGTGGCAAGTCCCCCATGGAACTAGAGGCAGCCTTCATGCAAGTTATCAGTGATATGTTAGCTAGTCAGTGAACCATGTCTCAGTCCTTGACACAGGTGGTTGATAGATTGGCTATAGTGGGCACCCTGAGCACACAAGCCCCACATGAAACACAAGGGAACTCAGGGGCAAGGAGTAGACCCCAGTCACCCACTCGCACATACACCTCTATGAGCAGGATTCCCAGACCTTTGTTTCCCAGTTTCCAGAGGGAACCCTCGGTAGCAACACAAAGGCCACCCACTCATGCAGAGGACATTACAGAGTATCGGAGGGAGTATGCAACATTGGGTCATGACTTCCATCAGGATATGAACCTAGTCAAGTATTTTGGATATAGACTTAGGAACCTTCCCAGAGAGCCACAAAGAGGAGGGTCACAACAGCAGCAGGAGCATAACATTGATTTCATTCGGAAAGTTGGTAAACTCACCATACCTTCTTTTGATGGATCGTCCAAATGCACCGCCAGAGCTTGGGTACAGAAGCTAGACACATACTACAAGCTTAATCAGATGACCGAGATATAGGCCATCAGTTTCGCGACCTTAGAGTTGGAGGGTGAGGCACACGAGTGGTGGTATCATGGATTGGTGACATTGGGTCACAGTTGTATCACCTCCTACACGAAGTTCATAGAGAGACTCATGGACAGATTTGATAGGAGGGATCCAGAGATTCATTTCATAGATCTAGCCAAGTTGAGACAAACCGACATAGCAGAGACATTCATCTCAAAGTTTCATCGAGTATCCATGGATGTGACAGATATATCCGAGCCCCGACTGATCATGTTATTCACAGAAGGGCTCACAGAACCCTTGAGAGGGTGGGTGAAGGCATACATGCCTCATACCTTGCAGGATGCCATCCTACGCACTCGATATTTGGTAGACTCAGTGCCAAAGACTAAACCCTTCTCCAAACCCTTCGTACCCCAGAAGGATCAATACAGGAAGCCATTCTAGAGAGAATGGAAGGGAAAGGAGATGTTGGATGATGAGACGAGGCAAGAGATCATGAGGAACAAGATTTTCTTCAACTGCAGAGACCCTTGGGTCCTAGGCCACAAGTGCATGGGAAAGGAAGAGATTCATTATATTGAGGTGGCAGCAGATGGTGTGGACAGTGAGGAGGAGGAGCAGGACAGTGGATCCACTAGCTCAGAGGAGGAGTTAGCTCAAATAGAGGAGAAGCCTCCTCGTATACCACCGACACCAGCAGGAGCCCACCCTTCGGTAGTTCCATAGCTGCCTGAGTAGACTAACAGACATAAACCAACAAAGAGAGGAGTCATAACGACCCTTTCTAGTGTTCCCAAGTATGATACCACCGACACCAGCAGGAACTCACCCTTCGGTAGTTCCACAACTGCCTGAGTAGACTAACAGACAGAAACTAGCAAAGGAGGAGTCATAACGACCCTTTCTGGTGTTCCTAGGTATGATACCCTCCAAATCAGAGGGACTATTAAGGGGAAACAAGAAATCGCCCTGATAGATGGTGGGGCCACCCACAACTTCATTAACACTTCACTGGTATCGAGACGAGCACTTTAGACAGAGGAGTTTAAGGGGTTTGATGTTGCAGTAGCAGATGGCCACACAGTGGAATGTCTAGACAGAGTTCCAGACTTGGAGATAAATGTAGGCAACTACACAGTGAGAGACACATTTTATGTGATTGACCTATTTGACATAGATGTGGTGTTGCGAGTTCAGTGGATGATTACCTTGGGAAAAATCACCACCAATTACCGAACAATGGAGATGGGATTCAGAGACCGTGATGGGAAGAAGGTTGTTCTGAGAGGTATGTTGATAGGAGCACCCAAGACATTTTCAACCAAGAGGATGGAGAGGATATTTAGACATGGGGAGGTAGCATATGCTGCAGAGTGCTTGATCACTACGCAGAAGGATTCAGAGGGTCAACAACAGTATCATACATAGATCAAGAATTTGTTGGGATGACATCAACATGCTTTTGGGTTGATTCCACCAGGGAGACCACCTGACATGGGGTTTGAGCACACCATTGAGTTGGAGGAGTGGGAAAAACCTATGATTACACCCCCCTATCGTCATCCTAGGAGGTTCAAGGATGAGACAGAGAAGGCAATCAAGGAATTTCTAGCGATGGGACACATTAGACCGAGCATCATCCCATTCGCCTCTTGAGTTGTCTTGGTTATGAAGAAGGATGGCACCATGAAGATGTGCATTGATTACTCGGCCTTGAAAAAGAAAACCATCAAGAACTGATATCCTATCCCACACATTGGCGAGTTGATGGATGAACTGCATGGGGCGGTTTTCTTCTCAAAGATTGATCTACGCTCTGGGTATCATCAAATTAGCATGCGAGAGCAGGACATAGAGAAGACGACATTTCAATGCCACTTTGGACATTTCGAGTTCCTGGTTATGCCATTGGACTAACCAATGCACCCGCTACATTCCAGTCTTGCATGAAACACATATTCATGGATCAGTTGAGGAAATCTGTCTTGGTTTTCTTTGACGACATCTTGGTCTACAATAAGACATGCCAGGAGCATATGAGGCACTTGGATGAGGTATTGAGCATCATGTAGGCACAATCATTATATGCCAAAGAGTCCAAGTGTGAGTTCGGTATGACATAGATACTTTACTTGGGCCACATCATCAGTGCACAAGGGGTACAAGTGCACCAGGAGAAGATTAGGGCCATTCTGGATTGGCCAACACCCAGGAACATGACATAGTTGAGGAGTTTTTTTGGGTTGTGCAGTTATTACAGGTGGTTTGTCTAGGGTTTTTCTTAGCTTGGAGCACCGCTGACAGATCTTACCAAGAATGGGGCTTTCCTCTGGATCAAGGAGTCACATAAATCCTTTGATCACATGAAGGAAGTCATGGGCACTTGTCCAGTGTTGGCATTACCAGACTTCACCCTACCATTTGTGCTAGAGTGTGATGCATCTGACGAGGGTATCGAGGTAGTTTTGATGCAGGGAGGACACCCCATTGTATTCGAGAGAAGGAAGCTCTCAGTCAACCCAAGAGGTTGTACTCCATTTATGACAATGAAATTTTGGCAATCATGCATGCCTTGACCAAATTCAGACAATATTTGGTGGGAAGAAAATTCGTGGTCAAGACAGATCACAACAGCTTGAAGTATTTCCTTGAGCAGAAGGACCTCAGTGAGTGACAGTAGAAATGGGTGACGAAGGTACATGAATTCAACTTCGACATAGAGTATGTCAAGGGGAAGAAGAACATTGTGTTCGATGCACTATCGAGGAGACTTGTGGCATGTTCTTTAATGGAGATTTCAGCAGATTGGAAATCCCACTTGTTAGTGGAATATTCCAAGAACAAGTTCGCTTGTGAGGTTATGGATGGGAAGATGAAGGATGAAAATTATTGTAATATCCCTAAGGCCAAACCCAATTGTAAATGTAAATGAAAATGTACTTAAGCTGGTGAGTTTTCCGACATTATCTTGTATGCACCTTTCATGGCATAGTGTGCGCATGTACTGCGCAATGAAATGATGAAGTGTGCACATTCCAGGATACCGTGAGCAACATCTTAAGTGCACGTGATTGTGAGGCCAGTGAGCCTTTGTCTTTATGCTATGTTTTATAGGCTGGTGAGCCAGTTGTTATAAGCTATGATGCTTATGTTTTGATTAGGCCAGAGAGCCTAGATGTTAAAGGCCAGAGTGCCTATTTTTTTACATGTCTCATAATTAATATAAAATACATTGTTGTACGCAGACCGACCACGATAAAAGAGGAGGGGGACTAAACTCCACTAGTTAGGGAAAGGGAGGGGCTAAGTTAAGGAAAGGGGCTAAGCTAGGGAGCTTAAGCCAAAAAGGAGTATTATATTAATATTTCTTAAATCATAAAGTATGGATAATTATTGGGTACAAGTGGGCCAAAGTAGCTCCCAACTGACAAGTGTCAAGTTGGGAATATGCATACATATTGTTGGGGCTTAGTTCATTTCCTATCATCTTTTCCATCATTCATCCATCATACTGACCATCATTTCTACTATCCAGTCAATCATCCATGAGTATTCACACACCATTGAACTATCATTCATATCTTCATGACTGTACATGAACCCGTATCCATAGCCATTTTGTGTTGGTGTATCTAGTTAGCTTGGGAGATGGACCGAAGAAGCGAGTTGTCAGGCCTGTGAGCAATTCTCTGGGTGAGAATTGTTGGGGATTGATTTACTGAAGTTGTTGAACTGCAGCTACAGTGATCTGAGACTTCCTGTCTGACATGTTGTTGAAGCCCGGAAAGGAAGTGGGGCAACCGAAGGACTATTGAGCATAGAAGGGGCACACTTCCTGGGTGGGACATGCATGTGGGGAATGAGGGACTGTAGGTTGTTAGTTGGGTGAGCACCTGTGACAGAGTATTTCTCGTTGTCCATGAGCCTTTATCCTGGTTAGGAATCCCTTTACTCGAGTGGAGTTTAGTTCCATCTCGGGGGTGACTCACTGTTGAGAGTGATGAATAGTGTGGTCTAAGGCTAGGAGGTTCGTGGAAGGTCTGCACACAGTTGGTGACATTATTACCAAGATAAGTGCCATTTGTGTGATAAAATCACATGCTACATTATTATTTACGTGTTCAGTTTTATGGGTTTATCTTATGCATGGTTATGAATGTCTGTATATTTATGGGTATTTTTTGTATATGTTGCATGTGTATGTTTATAGTAGTTTATGTGTGAATCTATGTATTTATAGATGCATTTTTATGCATACGTTTTATATATAATGCTTCTGCAAGAGTTTTGTGTGTGCATATGTTTTAATTGCATGCAGTTAGAAAATTTATGTGGCATAGCTCAGTTGTATGCTGAGAAATGTTACAGTATGTTTCGTAGAGAGAATAGTAAGAGTTCTCTGGCGTAGTGTGGCTCGGCATGGAAGGTCGGGGACATTACAAAATGGTATCAGAGCCACAGTTTTCAACACTGAGCCTAGATGGGCCGAACAAGTTGAGTTGAAGAGAAATTTCACAGAGGATTTATTTCGAAGTGGCCAAATATCGAGTTGCAAAGCGTCCAACTACAATACAGTACAAAAATTGGGAAAAAACCCCAATTTTGGTTGTTAAATTCATGGGGAAATTGAGAAATTCAGCCATGTGGTAAGATATTATTGATTTAATATATGTTCTAGCAAATTTAGACATGGAATCGATCGAATTTGAAGTTACATTAAATCCATGACAGATGGAGCGAAATTCGTAATTAAAATTCCCAATTCGTGAATTGATTTGGGTGAATTCGTTCAAGAAATGTCAACCCACGACGATTTAGGTTGAATTGGTGTTATCGAGGTGAAATTGAATGAATTTTGTGGTTGCAAAATGTCTATGGTAAATTGGGGAAAAACTTAAGCAAAAGCCCCAATTTCTACAACGAAATTCACGAGGAATTGATGCGCATAAAAATGAATGTGCATAGGTCGGTGCACTAAAAATGCATGATGCACAGTGAAAAGCTATTGATAGGTAAAATTCAGCACTGTGCGGCAAGATATTGGCATGCTAGTGCATGTGCTAAATTTCGGTACCGCGCGAAAAAAATTTAGTGTGCGGGTGTGCACGCTAAATTTGGGCACCGCGCGGAAAAATGTTGGCGTGCTGGTGCGTGCGCTAAATTTTGGCGTTGCGGAAAAATGTTGGGGTGTGGATGCACGCACTAAATTTAGAATTGTGTGGTGTTCGTACGCATAAAATGTGTGCATGGTGTGCACACAAAATAAAATGGTGTGTATGGTGTGTGCAGTGTTGGCACAAGGCAATGTAGTATGGTAGTTGCACGTGCAATGTGGGTAAATGTGGTCGCACGACAATTTAGTGAATGGTGCGCACAAAGTATTGGTGTGCAGTAGGGCATACTAAAATTTGGCATGGTGCAGTGCGTCGAGTGTAATGCGCGTGGAATATCAGCGTGTAGTACAAAAACTGTGTGTGATGGATATTGGCGCGCGGTACAAAAACTATGCATGGTGGGTATTGGCACACGACATAAAAGTAGTGCACGCAAGTTATTGGTGCGATAGAGAAGTGATACACAGTGGTTTTAAAGTGCGTGAAGCACGATTTACTTTGTGTTTTTGATGCACATGGTAAACACGAGAGCACAGATTTAAATTTGTGCGCGTGAATTCGTTTGAAGGGTGAACAACAACATAAAACTAGAGATTTACGACGACGTTTTATATCATTTGAACGTCATCTTTTTGCAGCGCGTTTTTGACGGCCTTAAGAGCATTTTTAGCAACTCAAAAACCATGAGATAGAGGTGTACCAAAAGTACACTTTGTCTCTGCAGCTCAAATAAAAGAGCACAGAGATAGCTTTCTAATGGTGTAAATTGTTCGTCAAATGAAACTTTTATGAGAAAGTTATAGCACAAACAATGAAGGGAAAATGTTAAGACCCCGCTAACTTGAAAGAGCCATAACTTTCTACTCCGGAATCAGATTGAGGCGCAGGAGTAGTTAATGGAAATATATTGATCTATAGAAGACAATAACATAGTTCAAATAAAAGTTCTGGGCATATTAAAAGTGTTTAATATGGAAAATAAGGTACCTGTAACATTTCAGACTAAAAACATAAATTGGCCTAGAACTTCAGCAGGCTGTAACTAGCATCCTAGAATCCAGAATGAGGTGAAACTTGGACAGAATGTCCCTAATATGATTATGCAGAAACCCAATTGAGATCATACAAAAATTTCAATGGAGTAGGTGCATAAATGCATAATTACAGTGCAAAGTTGCGCCAAGTGGAAGTATGAACATAAAAGTTAATGAGAAAATTTCGAATGACCATAACTTTCTGCTCCAGACTCGGAATTGAGCATGTGAGTAGGCGTTGGAAAGGTCTCTGACAATGGAATCTAAATATCCACCCATAAAATTTATCTGGGCATTCAATTTTCTAGGAAATCAGAAGAAAGAGTTATGATATATTATTTAACCAAAATGGTTCATATTTTTCATAAAATTATTGAAACAGTTAGCTTGACAAAGTTTGTTGGCTGCAAATTTTGCAGTGTTAAAAACAAATAGATCAAATCAAGATCAACATAGAGTCCAGAGTAATGGAAGAGGCACAAGGGAATTATAGTCGGGAAGATGAAATTAGAGGGATGGATGTCCATTTGGGCATGGAAGGAACAAACTCCAATGGACATGGATATGAAAGGAATGAAAACATGAATATGGCAGAGACCATTAAAAAATTACAGAAGAACGTACAAAGCCATAAAGCTGATAATGAAAGGCTTATGAAAGCCAAGGAGCATCAAGATGACTTCAACATGAAGTTATTGGAGAGCTTGAATAAAATAGAAAAGAAATTGGACAAGGAGAGTGGCTCAAGAAAATCAGGAAGTCACGGGCCTTCTGATGAGAAAAGAAAAGCAAGAAGTGTTAGCAGACATCACCATCACTCCCTAGGGAATTCCAATAAGAGATCAGATAGCAGCTCAAGTCCATCCCCTATCGGAAAGAATAATAGGTCTGGGGTGGATGAACTACGAGAAGAAATGAAAAAAAATCAAACCTCCTACTTTTGATGGTGAGAAAAAAAAGGATGAAGATGCACATACATAGTTGTTGGGCATGAGAAATGATTTCCAATTGCATAATTATTCTTCTCATGCAGAAGGTAGAATTTCCATCTATCATCTCAAAGGAAAATAATCCATGTTGTGGGATCAACTTGTGCAGGTGCAACACATTAAAGAGAAAAATGTTACTTGGAGGGAATTCAAGAAGTATTTTGAGAAGAAATACTTGAATAAGAGATACTGTGACAAGGAAATGAAAGAATTCTTTGAACTCAAGCTTGGGAGTATGACCATAGATGAATATGAAAGAAGGTTTTCAGAACTGTTGAGATATGTCTCTTTCATCAATGATGAGATAGTTAAGATTCAGAGGTATTTGAGTGGATTACCATCATTCATCAATGAAAAAATACAGTATGATGATCCAAAGACATTGGAGGAGACCATAAGGCGAGCTAAGTGCCTATATTATCAGTAGAAAGCAAGGCCAACTTTCCAAAAAGCTTGGGAAGAAAAAAATAAATTCAAGATGGATCAAAGGAAGAAGGGGTCTAAGCCACCATTCTTCAAAAATAATCCACAGGGAAAACAAGCTCCTAGAGAGCCCAAAACGATTGAGGCAGGAGGTCAAAGGCCAATGCAACCACCTATTCAATGTTGGGGTTGTAAAGGAGATCACATGTTCATAGATTGTCCTCACAGATGTGAAAAAGGGAGAACTGTTCACAATGTACAACAAGATGAAACAGTGGAGGACATGGGAAGAAATGTGCCAAGGATCTATGCAGCCCTAGATAACAAGCAAGCAGAGTACCAATCACACATGATTGAAGTGGAAGGTATGATCAACAACCAAACCATTGCTATTTTAATTGATTCATGAGCTAGTCATAGTTATATAGATCCTAAGATGGTGGAAAGTTTGCATTTGCCAAGAAGCAAGCATGGGAAATATTGGTTAGTGCAGTTGGCTACATGAGCAAACGAAAAGTTAATGAGATGGTTAAGTCATGCCTCATGGACATGAATGGAATGAACACCAGGGCAGATTTGAACATCTTTCCTTTAGGTTCCTATGACTATCTAATTGGGATGGATTTATTGGACCAACATCATGCCATCCTAGACTGTCATAACAAAGAATTCACTTTCTTGGATGAGGAAGAGAAACTAAGGAAGGTGCAGGGAATTCCTAGGGTTGTAACCATCAGAGAGATTTCAGCATTGCAGCTGAAGAAATATTACAGGAAAGGGTGTCAAATATTTGCAACACATATGGAAGAGACACCTAAAGATAAGGTGCCAAACTTTGAAGATCATGCAGTATTGGAAGAATTTGAAGATGTGTTCAAGGAGGTACTGGGACTACCCCCAAAGAGAGATATTGATGTCTCTATAAATTTAATGCTTGGAGCAACTCCAATATCAAAGACTCCTTACAGAATGAGTACACCAGAGCCGAAGGAGTTGCAAATGCATCTTAAAGAACTTCTAGAGAAGGGGTATATACGCCCAAGTGTGTCACCTTGGGGTGCCCCAGTCTTGTTTGTGAAGAAGAAAGATGGAACATTAAGATTGTGCATTGATTTCAGACAATTGAATAAAGTGACTGTTAAGAACAAGTATCCTCTGCCAAAGATTGATGATCTTTTTGATCAATTGAAGGATGCAAAGATATTTTCAGAGATAGATCTCAGGTTAGGATACCATCAGGTAAGGATTAAAGAGGAATATATTAGCAATACCGCCTTTAGAACAAGGTATGGCCATTATGAGTTCACAGTGGTTCCATTTGGGTTGTCAAATGCACCAATTGTTTTCATGTGCTTAATGAATGTTGTTTTTTGAGAATATTTAGACAAGTTTGTCATTCTAGTTTTGGATGGCATCCTTATATACTCTAAGTCAGAAGAAGATCATGAGCATCATTTGAGGATGGTGTTGCAAGTACTAAGGGAGCATCAGTTGTATGCCAAGTTGAGCAAGTGCTCATTTTATCATAAACAAATTCATTATTTGAGTCATATCATTTCAAAGGATGGGATAGTAGTGGATCCTGAGAAGATAGAAGCAATTAGAGAATGGTCAGTTCCAAAGAATGTGACAGAGGTCAAATCATTCATGGGCCTTGCTGGATACTACAAGAGATTTATTGAAGTATTTTTAAAGATTGCACACCCAATCACTTCCTTGCAAAGAAAGGGTGTGAAGTTTCAGTGGACATTGGATTGTGAAAAGAGTTTCCAACACTTGAAACAGTTAATAACAAGTTCTCCAATACTAAGGATTGTAGACCCAAATGAAGACTTCATTGTATGAACAGATGCATGTAAAGAGGGACTTGGTGGAGTCCTCACTCAGAATGGGTTTGTTATATGTTATGAATCAAGAAGTTAAAGGAGCATGAAAGACACTATGCCACTCATGATTTGGAGTTGGCAGACATAGTGCATGACTTGAGGAAACAGAGACACTACCTCATGGGAAAAAGGTTTGAGCTAAGAACATACCATAATGGTCTGAAATTTTTATTTGATTAGCCAACTCTAAATGTTAGGCAAACTAGATGGTTAGAATTTCTAAGTGAATATGAATTTGATATAAAGCATATCAAAGGGAAAGAGAACAAAGTGGTTGATGCACTCAACAGAAGAGTACATGAGATGCATGCTACAACCATTAGCATGTACCAATCATATTTGAAAGACATAATTACAGAGGCTGCCAAATCAGATTTTCAATACAAAGAATTAGTGGCAAAATTACAGCAAGGTAATTTGCAACAAAAAATTGAAGATTACAAGCTAGATAATGATGAAATTCTCAGGTACAAGGGAAACATTTATGTACCAAATTCCCAGGAATTGAAAAATATGATATTGAGAGAAATGCGCAATGTGCTTTATGTTGGGCACCCAGGATATTAGAAAATTATTGCAGCTGTCAAAAGCCAATATTATTGGCCAGACATGAAGAAAGAGGTTTCTGATTTTATTGCCATATGTTTGGAATGTCAAAAAGCAAAGGTTGAGCATAGACACTCAGCTGGTTTTCTATAGCCATTACCCATTACTGAGTGGACGTGGGAAGTTGTGACCATGGATTTCATCACTAAAATTCCCAGAACAAACAAGCAACATGATTCTATCATGGTGGTGGTGGATAAGCTTACTAAAGCTGCCCATTTTATTCTAGTTAAGTTCACTAACAAGGCAATGAACATTGTTGATGTTTATATGAGGGAAATTTCTAGGTTACATGGCATACCCAAGACAATTGTGTTTGACAGAGATCCAAAATTTACCTCAAAATTTTGGAAAGGGTTATTTAATGGATTTGGAACAAATTTGAATTTCAATACAACTTATCATCCATAATCGGATGGGCAAACAGAGAAGGTGAATAAAGTGATTGAAGATATGTTGAGGATTTTATGTGATGGATAAACCATCAAAATGGGAAGACTACCTACAGTTGGTAGAGTTTTCTTATAACAATGGGTACCAAGCATCTCTAAAGATGAGTCCATTTGAGGCATTTTATGGAAGAAAGTGAAACACGCCAGTAAGATGGGATAACCCAGCAGAAAGAGCAGTGGTTGGGCCAGATTTGCTCAGGGAAATGGAGGAACAAATGATAAAAATAAAACAAAATTTAAAGGTTGCCCAAGACAGGAAGAAAAGTTATGTTGATAAGGGAAGAACTCACAGGGAATTTAAAGTGGGTGACCATGTATTCTTGAAAGTGAAAGCCAACAGAAGTTCCCTAAAGTTGGGAAACTATTCAAAGTTGGCAGTTCGTTATTGTGGGTTGTTTGAAATCCTAGAGAGGATTGGTCCAGTTACTTATATGATTGCATTTTCTGCATCTATGTTTGTTCATAGTGTATTCCATGTATCAATGCTAAAGAAATATATACCTGATGATAATCATGTTGTTGATTGGAATGTGATTCAGGTGGAGCAAGAAGGCATTTTTCAAGTGCATCTGGTACGCATTCTGAACCGGAAAATCAAACAGCTCTGGAACCAATCCATAGGGCTTGTAAAGGTCCAATGGACCTGGTACGGTCCTGAGGACACTACTTGGGAGCATGAGGATGCAATGCGGGTAGAATACTTGCATCTTTTTGAGGATTTCTGAAATTTTGTTGTACATGGGTACATGATGCACTAAGGACGGTGCATAAATAAGGGGAGGGGATTGTAATATCCCTAAGGCTAAACCCAATTGTAAATGTAAATGAAAATGTACTTAAGCTGCTGAGATGTTCGACATTATTTTGTATGCACCTTTCACGGCACAGTGCGCGCATGTACTGCGCAGTGAAATGATGAACTGTGCACATTCCAGGATATCACGCGCACGTGATTGTGAGGCCAATGAGCCTTTGTCTTTATGCTATGTTTTATAGGCTGTTGAGCCAGTTGTTATAAGCTATGATGCTTATGTTTTGATTAGGCTGGAGAGCCTAGATGTTAAAGGCCAGAGCTCCTATTTTTGTACATGTCTCATAATTAATATAAAATACATCACTACATGCAGACCGACTACGATAAAAGAGAAGGGGAACTAAACTCCACTAGTTAGGGAAAGGGAGGGGCTAAGTTAAGGAAAGGGGATAAGCTAGGGAGCTTAAGCCAAAAAATAATATTATATTAATATTTTTTAAATCATAAAGTATGGATAATTATTTTATCCTAAGTTCTAAAGTTGGGTACAAGTGGGCCAAAGTAGCTCCCAACATGACAAGTGTCAAGTTGAGAACATACATACATATTGTTGGGACTTATTTAATTTCCTATCATCTTTTCCATCATACTAACCATCATTGCTATTATCCAACAATCATCCATGAGTATTCACACACCATTGAAGTATCTTTCGTATCTTCATGATTGTACATAAACCCGTATCCATATCCATTTTGTGTTGGTGTATCTAGTTAGCTTGGGAGCTAGACCAAAGAAGCGGGTTGTCAGGCCTGTGAGAAATTCTCTAGGTGAGAGAATTGTTGGGGATTGATTTCCTGAAGGTGTTGAACTGTAGCTACAGTTCTCTGAGACTTCATGTCCGGCTTGTTGCTGAAGCTTGGTAAGGAATTGGGGCAGTCGAAGGACTATTGAGCAGAGAAGGGGCACACTTCCTTGGTGGGACAAGCGTGTGGGGAATAAGGGGCTGTAGGCTTTTAATTGGGTGAGCATCTGTGACGGAGTCTTTCCTGTTGTCCATGAGCCTTTAGCCTGGTTAGGAATCCCTTTACCCGGGTGGAGTTATGTCCCAGCTCAGGGGTGACTCATTGTTGAGAGTAATGAACAGTGTGGTCTAAGGCTGGGAGGTTCATGGAAGGTTTGCACGCAGTTGGTGACATTATTACCAAGATAAGTTTCGTTTGTGTGATAAAATTACATGCTGCATTATTATTTACATGTTCAGTTTTATGGGTTTATCTTATGCATGGTTATGACTATCTATATATTTATGGGTATTTCTTGTATATGTTGCATGTGTATGTTTACGGTAATTTCAGTGTGAATCTGTGTATTTATAGATGTATTTGTATGCATACATTTTATATATAATGCTTACATAAGAGTTATGTGTGTGCATATGTTTTAATTGCATGAAGTTAGAAAATTTATGTGGCATAGTTCAACTGTATGCTGAGAAATGTTATAGTATGTTTCGTAGAGAGAACAGTAAGAGTTCTCTGGCATAGCGTGGCCCGGCATGGATGGTCGGGGATGTTACAAGTCTAGGGTCATTGACGATGTCATATTCTACAAGGACAGAGTCTACTTGGTGCCAGATTCGGGGCTCAAGAAGAATATCCTCACAGCAGTTCATGATTCACCACTAGTAGGCCATCAAGGGTTCTTCAAAACCTACAGACAGATGAGGGAGAGGTTCTCATGGAAGGGCCTCAAATAGGATTTTATGAGACACATTAGTGAGTGTGTGACTTTCCAGTAGAACAAGTCAAAGCATGCTCTTCCAGCAGGGCTACTTCAACCACTCCCCATTCTAGAGAAGAAATGGGAGAGTATATCGATGGACTTCATCATAGGCCTACCCAAGGTCTAGGGTAAAGACTGTATCTATGTAGTGGTCGACATATTGACCAATTTTTCTCACTTCTATACCATACCTACAGAGTACAACACAGTTCAGGTAGCCAAGCTATTCTTCATGGAGGTCTTCATACTTCATGAGTTACCGAAAAACATCGTCAGTGATAGGGATAGTCAGTTCATGGGGAAATTCTAGAGAGAGTTGTTTAGATTGGTGGGGACAAAGCTAACACCCAACACTAGATATCACCCTCAGAAAGATGGGCAGACTGATATTTCCAACAAGTGGGTTGAAGGATATTGGAGGAACTATGTAGGTGGACAGTAGAGAACATGGGTCAAGTGGCTACAATTAGGAGAGAATTGCTACAACACCACTTTCCACATGTCCATTGGTATGACACCCTTCCAAGCGTTGTACGGATATGATGCTACCACTTTGGTAGACTTGGTTTTTGGGGAGAGAAGAGCTCCCAAGTTCAAGGATTGGATCGTAGAGAGTCGGGAGATTCTCAAGTTGCTGAAAGAAAACCTGCAGACGACACATAACCGACATAAAATGAGCGTGGACATGAGTAGGATAGAGCACAACTTTGAGGTTGGGGATTTGGTTTTCTTAAGACTCCAACCTTACCGACAATCATCTTTGAAGAAGAGTGTGGCTGAGAATCTCAAGCCCATATTTTATGGCCCTTACAGGATCATGCATCACGTAGACGAGGTTGCTTATGAGCTAGAGCTTCCAAAGGGGAGCAAGATTCATAACATGTTCCATGTATCTTGCCTCAAAAAGGCTGTGGGAAAATTCATTAGCACATCAGAGGAGATTCCCTCATTAGATGAGGAGGGATAGTTGGAGTTGGTTCCGGAGGAGGTTTTAGAGTTTCATAAGAAGAAACTGAGAAGTAGGGTCATTAGAGAGTGTTTGATCAGATGGAGAGGGCTTCCAATAGAGGACGCTACATGGGAGAGCGAGCAGGTGTTGCAGCACCCTGGATTGGTATTGCTTGAGGACAAGCAATTTCGGGAAGGGAGGATTGTAATGTCCCTTTCCAAATAGGAGCTCCAGAGAGGAGGCTTAATGGTCTAAACCGCCCCGTTATACTATAGCCAGGGCTAGAAAAGGGGTAAACAGGGTTACTAGAGGTCACTCCCATCAAAGGTGTTATGTTCAAAAAGTGACATTGAGCTAAAAGTGGTTAAAAGCGCTTTTAAGCCATTATGAGCTAAAAATAGAACAAACAATCAAAATTTGGAAGTCAACAACAAATTAGGGTTTCAATGGTGAATTAGGGTTTAGAAAAGATATAAGAGAAGGGTCAGCGGCCTATTTCATCATTATGCAAATTATGACTTGTCATTAAGGAGAGAGGTGCATCTTAGGAGAGATAGTTCAGTGGATTCCAGGAGGAAGACACCAGCTGGATGATTTCGATGTTGAGAGACACACCCTAGTCATCGGGAAGATCACACACGTCTTCCATCATTCTTCAACAATAGTTACACATGGTCCAACAACAAGGGCACACTTATCTAGGGTGAGGGCACAACTTCTGAGGAGGTTCAGTGGATCGATTTGTCCCATCCAGGAAGAGTTCAGAGATTCCCCTTCGACCTAGTTGAGAGGAAGGCAAGGTGCATCTTTTTCCTGGTTCCTCGTCAGATTTCGACGGAGGAATCATATGGAGTGCATTTTCCAGACTTGGGAGTGCAACACTTTTGGCGGACACATTCAGGGTTCCCGAGTGAGCATCAGATTAGATTCAGGGAAACCATTTTGACCTATTTCTCAGTAGGCCAGGGTGATCATTTTGAGAGTGATCATTTTGAGATACTTCTTAGTCGATTCCGATGGTGGAATCATTAGGGCGTATTTTTCCAGAGAGAGGGGCGCATTCCCCCAGGGGGATCCATCTGGGGTCCAGACACACCAGCAGAGCGGTCGATCAGTCACCAGGACTGAGAATTAGAGCAGGCGCACCATTTGGGACAGTTTCTAGGCCTTTTCGAGAGGTATAGCCATCAGGGCGAACTTTTCGGACTTTCAGTAGTTACCGTGTGAGCTGCCTGAGTTCCAAATCATCCTTTGACCCCGCAATTCTCATCTACTACCGGGTATTATCATTTAGTTTTCTTATTGTATTTCGGCTAAGATCCTTTTATCATTTGATCTAGCTAAGTGATTCATTTTATTCAACCACATTCGACATTTGTACTCCGCAGAGATATCATAATATAACTTTGCAGTCTTTGTCGCATTTGTTATTTGTACGATCATTTATATGTTGTAAACCATTGATCCTACNTTATCATTTAGTTTTCTTATTGTATTTCGGCTAAGATCCTTTTATCATTTGATCTAGCTAAGTGATTCATTTTATTCAACCACATTCGACATTTGTACTCCGCAGAGATATCATAATATAACTTTGCAGTCTTTGTCGCATTTTTTATTTGTACGATCATTTATATGTTGTAAACCATTGATCCTACACACACATTAGCAACA